>SKCR01021046.1:0-307893 GCA_019454045.1 Zanthoxylum bungeanum | reverse complement strand
TCCCCGTACGAAGCATATATCAGATCACAAGCAACTAGTCTCTATAATCGAATAATCATGACCTTGTCATATTATCCCGATAGTTGCAACATAATAGAGAACCGGTTATGTATTCCTGCGTGATCATCATCTCCATATGACTGAAGTGATACTTCCGTCTTGACATCACACCCAATACACTACGATTCTCAATAAACCCAGAAAAGGCGTACACAGAACCTGTTAAAGTCCCGGATGACCAAAACCAAAGCGTATTGATTGTCGCAAGTACTAGCGATACAAGTCTTAGGTTAAGACCAAATACACCTACCCTGAAGTGGATTCTCATAGACACATAGTCATACTACCAATGGGATTCCGTGGGGTCTATCCAGAGCGAAGCTGTTTCCGTACCATCGGTAAACACAACCTCCTATCACACTTGCATAAGTATCCAATACTTAAATATATGAGAACTATGTTGTTACGTTTCCATAACTCGCACAAGTGCAATACTAGTCTATTCTGCATTATCAATGTCCAGTCTCGATAATACTATGACCAGGGATATTTAATGATTAAACCGTTGTGGATTGATATTGTCTCATATCTTATAATTCGGAACTAATCATAAGGACTTTTATCATTTATATATACGAGTAATCTAATTACAAAATGATAAAATGCAATTTCCATTGTCACATAGTTAATTTGTACAAAAACCACAATGTCTTTTACAAATAGTGACGATGTGGGTCATAATTGTCCAACTGTTGGGATCAAACTCATCGAGTTCAATCTTTCTATAATTCCCACTTTCTCTCAAAAATTCATTTTGAAAAATGGCAAAACGAACAACAAATACATTTCGTTGCTCAGAATCGTATAATTGATATCCCAAAGAATTTTCAGGATATCCAACGAAATATTTATACCCCTAGGGTGCTAGTTTATCCCGCTGCGCAAATCTAACGTATACATGACAACCCCAAATTTTTAAATATCTAAGACTTGGATTTCTACTTAACCATATCTGATACGGGGTCGTAGAAACGACTTTCGATGGAACCCTATTAATTATGTGGGTAGCAGTAAGTAAAGCATAACCCCAAAGGTAATATGGAAGATCTGAATAGCTCATAATGGAATGTACCATATCCAATAAAGTATGATTTCTTTGCTCAGACATATCATTATGTTGAGGAGTTCCTAGTGGGCTATATTGGTCGAAAATCCCATTCTCTCTTAAATAATTTCTGAATTCGTGACTCATGTATTCACCGCCTTGATTTGATCGAAGGCATTTGATGAATTTACCAACTTGTTTTTCTACTTCGTTTCAGAATATTTTGAAATTGTCAAACGTTTTCGATTTATGTCTCATCAAATAGACATATTCATATCTTGACTTATCATCCGTGACAATCACAAAATATGTTGAACCATCATGAGCGACATGATTTAATGGATCACACACATCGCTGTGTATTAGCTCCAATAAATCTTTAGCATGGTGTCCAACACCAAGAAATGAGGGCCTTTGTCATTTTTCCTTGGATGCATAACTCACAAATCAGATAATGATCTAAGGTAAAATTTTCAATCAAACCATCTTTATCCAATTTTGATAGACGTCTAACACCTATGTGGCCCAATCTCATATGTCATAAATTAGTATTATTTAATTCAAATCTTCTACTTGTATTTTCCTCTACATTAAAGACATCTTTATATGTTTCCAAAACATAGTGGTGTTAGATAAATAACATTCACATATCAAATAGTTGTCTTTATTATATAAACATAAAGTACCATCTTTAATGTTTTTTTTATATCTCTCTTTATCCAATATCGATGAGGATATTATCTATCTGATAAGAGTGGGTATATAATAAGAGTCATGTAAATCTAATTTACATTCATTAGTGAGATCGATAATAACTGTTCTTATGGTTTTGACATGCAATGTCTCGCCATTGCCAACTCTAAACTGGATCTCCCCTTTGTTTAGCCTTCTTTAACTCTCATAGCTTGCATACAGTTACAAATATAAGTATGACTACCGGTGTCTAACACTCTACCACTATTTACATCTAAGTCTAATGAGATGTCAATAATAAGAAAAATACAAAGCGTACCTGAGTTTCCTGCTTTTCCTTTCAGCTCTGGACAATCTTTCTTCCAGTGTCCAGAATTCTTATAATGTAGACATGTATTCCGAGCTACATGCGGTCCTGGAGTTTGTTTCTTGGAATCTTTCTTCTTATTCCCATTTTAATCTTCTTAGACTTCCTAGAAGTCTTTGAATGACTTGCTCCACCATGGAGGTACAAAGTGGGATTCATTTTCTTCAAATCATGTACCGCCGAGCATAACATATTGTGAAGCTCTTCATATGTGGCTTGCATCGAATGCATCACAAAGTCAACATATGTATCGAGTAAAGAAAATAAAATCAGATTTTGGCCTAGCCTTTTATCTATCATAATGTCATGTAGTTCCATATATCGGATTTGGTCAATCATGTTCAAAACCTGAACGCTAACCACTCATTCATCTTTAACTGCAGCATAGAATAATTCCTTAGACCTTTGATATATCTGAATTTCTTGATTTGCTTCAAACAACTCATTGAGTGTTCTTATAATGCCCTAAGCATTTGGTATATTTATGTACTGACTAAACAAATTAGGAATAATTTCGTCAGACATTAGATTGAACACATACCTCAATCGTTTTGACTCCAAGACAATGCGGACATTCATTTCCCATTCAAAATAATTCTCGGCTCCTTTCAGTTTATTAGAATCCAGAAGTCGTGTTAATGGATTTGCTACAGCCATCTACAAGACAACAATTAAACACTAGCCATATATTTTCCATTTCAATATATTAACACTAATACGATTTTGGAATTTTAATCCATTAGTGCTCTCCCACTATTTTACGTCATTTCTTAATATCCCTTAACAAAAAAATAGAAATTTAAATATCAAAGTTTCATAGCGGGAAGTGGATCCTATGACGTTTACTCCAGCCTCACACTATCGAAGGTCTTGGCCTTTATAAACTCATTAGGTAAACCTCCAAGGTCAATCACATTCATGTGACTCCTAGTTTAGTCCTGAACCATCCTCACAATAATGACGGTATTGGATTAAGACGTATTTCAGGTGTATACTTGTCAAAGTGTACTAATGAGCTTCGTAAGTACACCCTCACAATAATGACGGTATTGGGTGACTATGTTACCTCATCACGCTACATCTAATGTTTTACCGGAGTGATCTAAGTTTCGAGCACTTAGACCCTCACATTATCGACGGTTTTTGGCATAAATAGTAAGAACTCATTCATCTCCGTATTGACAAGACGAACCATCTAATAATGTTATAACCTTATTAATACTATTATTTAATTAAATAAATCAACTAATCACGAGAGATTTATGACAATCAAGTCATTAACATAATTGAGTCAAAATAAAAATTTTAATTTAAAACATGCATTGCATATCCAATATGACTTATGCATAATTAAATTAAAATACTGTCATATCTAGAAATTCGGAAACTCTTCCGAAAGGATTTTGTATTGCAGATCAGGTCTCAGAAGGAGACTAAATTGGAGAATAAGACTTTAAGTGTTGAAATATAGCTAGAAATATTTTAAAATAGAAATTTGATATATTGGAAATCGCATGACATTAAAGAACCTCTTAAACGATTTATGTATATTATTCTATACGAATGAAGTTTGTTTTTTCGGCTATAAAGATAGAAAACCAACTCCAATTGAGTTGACTCTTGAACCATCAGACTCGTTTTTCTGAGGCGAACAACTTTGGTGTTGAACACTTTTGAAATTTACATCAAAATGCTTCCAAAAATATGAATTTTCGAGAAAGCCCAATAACGGGGAATTTTCACGACCTGATCCACCCACCAAATCGAAGCTATCAAAGAGTACTATAAGTTGGCGGTGATGGATTTTCCATTTCATGCACGGTCGCACGTAAAATGAGGAAAAGAAATGACGGTAAAAAGTAACGTCGAATGAAAAGTAGCTTTGATCGAAGTTCCGTCGATTCCAGCACGTTCGTGGTTTCATTTGCGGTCCGTATATGCCCTCGAAATTTTGATGGGGAAAGAGAAATAATAACATGGACCCCAGGTAAGTACCTCATTGTGATCTTGCCTTAGGTAGACAAGGTATGATAGCTGATTGTGTGCTTATATATATATGTATAGATTGCAGACTTGTAGAAATATATAATAGTAGTTATTGAGTCTTAGAAAGCATGAGATGAGAACTTGTAGAGGTACTGTCAATGAGATTCATAAAGAGAACATATATAAACAAATTGTATGAAAGTATGCATAGTGTCGGGCTTCTAAATAGCAAGATAGTATCAACATGAAAAGTTTAGAACAAGATGTTGTTACATTTTCATAGTTAAGCATATCTTCAAGTAGATCACGTTTTCAATACTCGAGATGTAAAAGTTTTGTAAAGAGTTATAACGAAGTTTTTCAGACTTCAGTTTAGTTTTGACCTGAGTGTGGATCCTAGTTACATTGAGTATACCCTTTTCTCAAATTGAATTCTACTTATTTGCTTTGGACATAAGACTTACTTTTCAGCACATAGGGCATTAGCCAAGTTTGATTAAATTTTTTTTACGATTGACAATGTTTCTAGAAAGCTTGATTTCAAAAGTATGATTTTGTGATTTTTGGAGGCATGGGGGAAAAACCCACCTCAGATGTGACTTATGGAATTGACAGTTACTGGAATTGACTGATTAAACATGTGCACATGTAGAGTAGTACTAGGGGATGATAATACATAATGCCCATAGATCCTATATTTCAAGGCTAGGGGGACGGCGATACGTAACGCCCTTAGACCCTAGATTCAGGGACATGACAGTGGCATGTATTGGGGGACATCGATACGTAATGCCCCAATGGCATGGATTTGCACACCTGGCTCCAGTTCAGTGGCTTGGGGGATGGTGATATGTAACGACCGAAGACCATTAGTTAGGCGTATGTTTTCTACAGATACTTAGAGACATGGTGTCCAAAATGATGGTTTATAAACGAGTTTTGAAGAGAAACAGTTTTAAGAGAAACTCAGGGATCTTAGATAGGTGTTTAGGGGGACGGCGATACGTAACGCCCCTAATCACCAAGTTATTACAGTGACTTTTAAAGTTTTCAGATAAAAGTATTTAGAAAGTTTTACGTGATTTCTAACTATAAAAAATTCAAAAGTTTATACATGAGTTTTACAGTTTTATAGAGTACGTGAGTTTTGATTTAACTAGTTATGGAATCTGTTGACTTGGAATTGATTTTATCAGTTGTATGGAGATTTTCATGATAATCCTTATGCATAATTGTTTACTTTTATAAAAGAATTGATTTCGAACGGATTAACAAATTGGAATTTCATGTGGAGGATTTTGACACTACTTGATCTTGTATACAATCACAGATTTTGAATTCGGTTTTACTCACAATCGTCTTGATATTTTTCCAACATATAAGATTTCTTGTTTTATAAATCTATATGGTTTTTAGAGTTTGTACTAAAGTTTTACAATTTTCAGATATAGAAATTCTAGCTTTTGTATATAGCTTGCCCAACGGGGCCAGGCGCAGTTGGTTCTCCTATCTGGTGAAGATATTTTCCTTGATATGGAAGTTCAGCCATATCTAGTTTTGATTTGATGAGTAAGATCGTAGTATGCTATAAGTATGTACCTTGCATAAATTGCATGTTGAGATGCATGGTCGATTTTGTAATATTAATGTAAGGGTTGAGTTTTGGGTGTTTACCACATTTAGAATGCAGTTTATGAGGATTCCAATGAATGGAATCAATGTCGGTATCTTATATTGTATAGAGGTATGAGGTTTAAGCTTAGAGTTTCAGTAAAAGTTTTACACCTCATAGTTAGCTAATGTTTGTGTTTTAGCTCACGTAATTCATATAAAGTAACCAACCATAGTTTAAGTTGACTAAACCACCACGGGTTTGGGATGGCCTTAGCCGCGGGTTTGGGTGGTTTGGAAGGTAATAAGTAAATGAGATGCTAGAATTCCGTAGATACGTAGTATAGTGTGGAACTGAGAAGATAATCTTATTACAATGTTACATTCAGTACAATGAGTAAATTATCTAGGTATAATATACGTAAACAGCCATCGGTTAGATATGAGATTTATAAATTATGTATATGCACATATATCTGATTTCTATTTATGTTCTTATAGTTACTTGATATATTTACATAAGATGTGAGTTACTTACTGAGCTTTATAGCTCACACCCCGACTGTTTGCTAGTTTTTTAAGTTCACATTGGACTTAAAAAGCTAGAAGATTTCCATAGATGTCTTGCAAACAACGGATCACCCCCATGCAGTCAAGTCGGTCTTGAGTCGTTGTATGATTCTGGGATGTTTATTTGGGCTCCCACAGTCTTAGTTTTATTTATTTGAATCATATGTATAATTTTAAATCATGTTGAGCAAGTAGTTATTTGTCTAATGTCAGGCGGAGGCCTATTTACATATGAGTTGATATTTATTAGGCCGAAGGCCTATTTGCATAAGTTGAGATTATTGCTCTTTAGTTTTATATCAGAACACCTCGAGTTGCTGGACTTTGATCCAGGTTTCATGATTTTTAGCAGAGGTCATGCCGAAATTTTAGTAGCATCAGAGGCATATGGAGATGGGTTTTCATGTCTCATGTCGGTAGTATCATGGCTTTAGGCACGATGTTATATAGTTGGTATCAGAGCGTTGTTTAAAATTCAGTAGCATGGTCCAGAGTCAGTGACTGCACTGTGGGGTATCCGGCTGTCAGAGAATATCTTTTGTTTTATATAGACCAGGTAGGTCTTTGTATGTAATATGAATGTTTCCTTTGGTATGAGATGATTTTCTGCTTGGCGCCTAGCCCGAGTATATTGGAGTCTGTGGATGACTTAGTTTGAGGTGTATCGACTAGTTTTTTCTGTATTAGGAGAGATTACTGTAAGTTAAGGCTTTTTTGATTCAATTGAGATTACAGAATCCAGAGCAGACATATAATATCAGTATTAAGCCTTTATAAGGCTAGAGGGTTACTAGCGATTCTAAGCCATGTGATTGAGACATTTGAGAGAATAAGGATTTGGAATAGTCATGTAGTTGTGCTCGAAGTTGGAAGGGGTGAGTTAAACCTTCACAGTTATAGGCTAGTTATGTTCTCAAGTTAAGAACCAAGTTAGTATAATTTAATGTTGATGAACAATTGAAGACTATAGATATAAAAAAAAATGGACTGAATATAGTGGAAATCCCTGACTGTTAGAATGTTTTCTCGAATGAGAGTTAGCCTTTAGCCTCAATATGTAAGTATGCAAATGATGAATAGAGCTAGACAATTTCTAGAAATGGATTAGAGAGTTTCTGTGTATGCATTGTGAATCAGATCAGCAGGTATAAGAACGAATACATTTCGAGGACGAAATTTTATAAGGAGGGGAGAATTGTAATATCCAGAAATTCGAAAACTCTTTCGGAATGATTTTTTATTGCAAATAGGGTCTCAGAAGGAGAATAAATTGGAAAATAATAGTTAAGTGTTGAAATATAGCTCAGAATATTTTAAAATAAATATTTGATGCATTGGAAATCGCATGACATTAAGGATCCGCTTACGCGATTTATGTATATTATTCTATACGAAGGAATTTTGTTGGTTCGGCTATAGAGATTGCAAAATAATCCTGATTGAGTTGATTCTTAAACTATTAGACTCATTTTTTTGAGATGAACAACTTTTTTGTTGAACACTTTTCAAAATTTACATCAGAATGGCTTCAAAAATATGAATTTCTTAGAAAGCCCCATGACATGGACTTAACTGTATTTTTCGGGGGTCAGATTATAAATTTCAGAAACTTTTCTATAAATACTCCTAGTTTCCAGAAATTGTAAGAATAAAAAACTTTCTAAATCTCTCAAACGTGACCCCCACCCCCCTAAAAATCGCTCAATCGGTTTCTAGTTGTACCGGCCACACCCCGGCCACCGCCGACCGACGCACCATCCTAGAAAGATATGCCAGAGCTCCCCCATCCTCCAGCTGCCGACGGACGACCAAGGGACACCGAAATCCGGAAATATGACATGAAGAATTTTCATAAATAGGTAATTCTGATCCCGGTTCCTCGCTTCATTTCACGACCTGAGACACTCGCCAAATCAAAGATCTCGAAGATTACTACAAGTTGGCGGTGATGGATTTTTCATTTCATACACGGTTGCACGTAAAACGAGGAGAAAAAGCACTGATGAACATTAATGTAGAATAAATAGTAGCTCTGATCGAAATTCTGTCAATTCCAGCGCGTTCGTGGGTTCGTTTGGAGTCCGTATATGCCCTCGAAATTTTGATGGGGAAAGAGAAAGGCCCCAAGTAAATACCTCATTGTGATCTTACCTTAGGTGGACAAGGTATGATAGTTGATTGTGTGCTTATATATATATAGATATGTGTATAGATTACAGACTCGTAGAAATATATAACAGTAGTTATGGAGTCTTAGAAAGCATGAAATGAGAACTTTTAGAGGTACTGTCAATGAGATTCGTAAAGAGCACGTATAGAAACAGATTTTATGAAAGTATGCATCGTGTCAGGCTTCTAGATAGCAAGCTAGTATATGTATGAAAAGTTTAGTACAAGCTGTTGTTACATTTTCATAGTTAAGCATATCTTCAAGTAGATCACGTTTTTAGTACTCGAGATGTAAAAGTTTTTTAAAAAGTTTTAACGAAGTTTTCCAGACTTCAGTTTAGTTTTGGCCTGAGTGTGGATCCTAGTTACAGTGAGTGGACCCTTTTCTCAAATTGATTTCTACTTATTTGCCAAGTTTGATTACAATTGTTTTACGATTGATAATGTTTCTAGAAAACTTGATTTCAAAAATATGATTTTATGATTTTTGGAGGCATGGGGGAAAAACCCACCTCAGATGTGACTTATGGAATTGACGGTTACTGGAATTGACGGATTAAACATGTGCACATGTAGAGCATAACTAGGGGCAGGGCTATACGTAATGCCCTTAGATCCTAAATTTCAAGGCTATGGGGACGACGATACATAACGCCCTTAGACCCTAGATTCAGGGACATGACAGTGGCATGCATTGGGGGACGATGATACGTAATTATGTATCTAATACATAATTCATCACTTTATGTTTCACTAATGAAAATTTACTAATGAAAAATATAGCTTTTGGAGAAGATCAAACTTACCTAGTATGGTTGATTCAAGGATCTAATCTACTTCTCCTTATTGAAATGTTGTGGAGAAATTCCAAAGTTAGCAAGCGTGACTCCAAGATCCAATCTTTATTCCAATGCTAGCAAGCTTACTCTAAAATCCAATCTTTATTTCTCATAAATGAAATGTTGTAGAGGTCTTCCATAGCTTCTCTAAAAATTTCTCTAACTTAGGCTAATTTCTCAAATTCATACTTGTATTTAGCTTTCTTAAGCTTAATTAAAACCTTGCTCAAGCTTGCTATTTATAGCAAAACTTATGTAATTTTTAATCAATAAAAGTCTTTATAGCAAAACTTATTAATTAAAGTCTTAATCAAATATTAGGTAAGTTTAATTCAATATGTAAAATTAGGCATGACTAATCATCTTTGTCTACCACTTTGATTTAATTCAATGCAATCAAGACAAAGATTAGCAAATTGATTAGTTAAATGTCTACCACTTTGATTTAATCTAATAAAATCAAGACAGATACACCTATTATTATTTTTTATAATTACCAAAATATCCTCCAATGGTAGAGATATTTATGAAATTACAACAAAGCCCTTGTGTGATTTTGGATTAATCCAAATGGGTCAAAGTAAATAATCAATGTTATCCAATAACACATAATTATTTTGGTTAATAATTATAATATCGAATATTATTTATTTATTAAAAATTATCGGCTACTCAAGTGCTCAATGAGTGCACTTCATATTGTGATACTCTCTAAGTTCAGACACGTTCGTCATAAGCCTAGCTTATATGTACGCAATTCAGACACCTCCGAATTTACAAAGAACACGAACGACCTTTCTGAACTATCAAATATCTCAACTTCTAGAATATTTTGCAGAGGTCCTTCATTTCTCCTTGAAATATTCCCCGTTCTCCGGCACCTGAGATGGCTCGGTAGTAACTTTAGCTCTAGCTGTGATGGTTCTTCAATCGAAGGCTTGATTTGTTCTTTCTTCGGTAGTTCCAGACTTTCCACCTACGGTGTCAATTTGAAATGAAACAAATTTTCAAGATAGTTGATGCATTCCAGAATTTTAGCATCTAGCTCGCTGTCAGTCATGTTGGTGATGCAAGCTTCAAGTTTATTTGTGGGAAGAGGCATTGCATCCGTATCTTGGATGATACTATCTACAACATCAATTCTGAAACATGCATCTTCATTTTCATCGCTCGGGAATTTCATGGCTTTGAAAACATTGAAGGTAACTTCTTGGTCCTGCACTTTCATGGTTATTTCTCATTTTTACACATCAATAACAGTTCGACATGTAGACAAGAATGGTCTCCCCAAGATGATAGGTACATCTTTGTCTTCTTCCATGTCAATGATAATGAAATCTGCTGGGAGAATGAGTTTGTCGACTTTGACCAGCACATCTTCAATTACTCCTCTCGGAAATGAAAGCATTTTGTCAGCAAGTTGCAGAGAGACTGAGGTGGGCATTGCTTCTCCAATTTGCAGTTTCCTGTAAATCTAAAAAGGCATCAAATTAACACTTGCACCTAAATCACATAAAACTTTACTGATGTAATGTTCTCCAATGGTGCATGGGACAGTGAAACTGCCAGGATCTTTCAACTTTGGGGGAAGTTTCCTCTAAATGATGGCGCTGTATTCTTCTGTCAATGCTACTGTCTCGTAATTTCCCAATCTCCGCTTTCGTGAAAGAATGTCTTTCATGAATTTGACATAGCTGGGCATTTCTTCCTACGATTCCGCAAATGGAATGTTGATATGCAGCTTTTTGAAGACCTCCAAGAATCGAGCAAACTATTTTTCTAGTTTTTTTTTCTGGAGACGCTGTGGAAAAGGTGGAGGAAGAGTGATTTGATCTTTTTCCTTTGCTTCTTTTTCCTCCATCTGTGGAACTGCATCTTTTGGAACTTCTTTAATGGATGCCTTGATTCCAACATCTTTGTTGATTTCAGTACCGCTTTTCAAAGTAATGGCTTGACATTGCTCATTCCCTCGGTTCCTTAGATTTGGTTCTGTGTTGCTAGGAATGTTACCTGGCGGTCTGTAACTCTGAGCATTGGCCAGTTGTCCAATTTGATTCTCCAATGCTTTAATAGAAGTTGATTGGCTCTGAAACATAGTATCATATTTTTTAACTGAGCTAGCACTTCTGCTACTCCTGGTTCTTTTTCATGCTCATGGCCTTTGTTTTGTTTTTTGAATCCAGGTGGTGGATAGTTCTTTTTCCCTGAATTGTTGCTTCATGCAAAATTGGGATGATTCCTCCACCCTCGGTTGTGGGTGTTGGAATATGGATTGTTCCCCTGTCTGTTGAAATTGTTAACATAATTAACCGTTTCTTCATGTTGGTTTGCCTCTGCTGCTCCTCCATATGGTGAACTTGTAGATCCAGCATTGCCTTGCGTGCTGAGAGTTTCCATGAATTTGCATATCTGATCCAGCTTGTCATTCACTGCTGTGTTGGTTCCAACTTCATAAATTCCAGCAATTCGTTGGATCATGCTCCTTTCTGTTGGCCATAAGGAATTGTTGTTGGCCATTTCTTCAATTAGTTCCCAAGCTTGATCTTCTCCTTTTGCCATTAAAGCTCCTCCAGCAGCAACATCAATTGTGGTCCTCATTATTCCAGAAAGTCCATAATATAAGGTTTGGACTTGTAGTCATTTTACAATCTCATGGTGAGAACATTTCCGGAGTAAATCTTTGTACCTTTCCCAAGCATCGCAGGGGGATTCTGAGTCATGTTGCACAAAGGATGTGATGTCATTCCTCAGCTTTGCAGTTCTGGCTGGAGGAAAGTACTTTCCAAGGAATTTGGTATCTAGAGTGTTCCAAGTTGTGATGGAACCTGCTGGTAGTGAATGTAGCCAAGCTTTAGCTCTGTCTTTCAAAGAATATGGAAAAACACGCAATCTCATTGCTTCTTCAGTCGCTCGGTTGTAATTGAAAGTGTCGCAAACTTCCAGGAAGTTGCTGATGTGTGCATTAGGATCTTCAGTTGCATTCCCCCAAACTGTACTGACTGTTTAAGTATCGTTCAAGTAGTATAAAAAGTATTGATCCCATGAGGACTTAATACCTAGGCTATTTTTTATGAAGTCAAATTTTTACGAGTATCTAATGGATTGATTGATTGATTGGGTATTGACTTAAAACTTAAAACAAGTAAATAAAATGGCGCAAAAGGAAGTTGAGGAAAATTCAAATTTATAAAACTATCCAGGATTGTGAATTCTTCCAATATCTTTTAAAAGATGAAGTGGTTATTTCATGTTTGTGTAATATATTGGTTTACTAACCTGGAACACGAAATTATGCAAAAGCCTCTGTCAATGGTCAGCTGCACATACCCAGTGTAACCCAATTAAACCATATGTCTATGTCAATCAAATTACCTGAATTCATTAAGATTAATTTCCAATTGTGGCTACCCCCGCCCGACAGGTATATGTCTATCCTGTAAGGAAATCTATTAAATATTTATCTATCCTCAAGGAAGATCGTGTACTATTAAGTGTAAGGATGAAACCTAAAATTCCTTTGTCAAGTTTATTTTAAATTTACCAGATCAATCTTATTAGTGGCCAGTTAACAAGACGCATTAAGCTTGACTTAATAAGTAAATCTTTATATTACCCAAACTATAAAATAACCCAGTATAACCCGATGATATTGGAATTCATCACAACCCCAGATAAATGACTTAATTACGACACATATCTAAGGCTAATAAAAGCTTAAATAAAATAAAAGACATAAAGTAAATGCTGAAAATTAAATAAAGTAAATGCTGGAAAGTAAATGCTGGAAATTAAAAACGTAAATAAAATAATAAAGAAAATGTTGGGGGTTAGAGGATCCACTTTTAATATTTCAAAATTAGAAATCTCCCTTATTCTCAATGTTTACCGATTAATTAACCAGACCATAAAGGCGATAATTTCATTTGTCTCAATTAAATCCAACCGACCATATAGGCGGTAACAAGGTTATTACCTAAACCGACCATATAGGCGGAAACTACGTCTAAAATGTAAAACCGACCATATAGGCGGTAAATAAGGTTGTCACCTAAACCGACCATATAGGCGGTAACTAATTAATCCAAATTTTAATTAAAATAAGGGAGATTAATCTAATTCATTATATTAAAAGTCTTACATTTTCACCCCAGCAGAATGAGATTACCTGCTCATAATGTAAATGAAAACACACAAAATTTTATTAATTAAATAAAAAGAAGATACAAGAAAACTTAAATAAATTTACAAGACACTTTCCTTTAGGTTTTCATGGAGAAATTCCTCTAAAGAAAGCATGGAAAATTTACAAAGTTTAGCTTGATATTTACAGGAAAATCTAAAAGCTTCCACCAATTTCTCCACCAATTGCTCCACCAAACATGACACCAAACATGGCACCAAATCCTCATGTTTGGTGGAAGTTTGACAATTTTTATTTTTTTTATTTTATTTTATTTTATTTTATATTTTTAAGATGACTATAGTAGATACACAAAATATACTGAATTATTCATCAATTTCGGTCATGCAAACTTCAGAATTCGAAAATATTTAAATCTTCAAAGTTGTAGATCTTTGTGTCTTCCTTAATCTGGAACTTGAATCCGCTCAATCGGATATCGGATGAAAAAGTTATGGCCAAAATACCAAACTTGCGCAAAACTGAAATTTAGGACTGCACTTCGTGACGCGTTTAGTAAATTTCTGTTTTCGTCATTTTTTTGTTCCGAATTTCATCGTTTTAGCCCCGAGTTAATTCCATTAAGTCTCGATACTTTATTTATCTGCAAAACACATAAAAATACATCAAAATATTTATCAAACCCGAGAAACTAAACAAAATATTAGGTAAAAGTGGCGGTAAATATTGATATATTTTCCGCTCATCACACCCACAAACCTAACATTTTGCTAGTCCTCAAGCAAAACAATAAAATAAAATAAACAATTAAAATTAAACTAAGCCACTTTCGTAGGGATCACAGTTGCATGTAGCATATGCAACAAGCCTTTAAACCCATAGGTGTCCTTAGTGGACGAGTTGTAGTCTCGTAAGGGTTTACAGCGACGATACCCACAAACGTCTTATGAAAGTAAAAAGATAGTAAAACTAAATGCACATAAAAGCAAAAAGACAAGAGAAAAGTGAATAAAGAAGTTAGTGACTAAACATGTGAAACTACTTATCCAAGGTAATAGTTGTTTTGTTTCTTTTTAAATTACTGAATAAGTAAATTCTCCGATTATTTTTACCATTCTTATGCCCACAATAGTCACAAGCGTAGTTGAAAAGAGAGTAATATTTTTGTCATAAAGTTATATCAGAATTCACACCTTTTTTTAGCAATGGAATATTTTTTCTGATTTTTCTGATTTTATTTTATTTTTCTGATTTGTTTTTGATTTTTTTATTTATTTATATACAATATCTTCCATCTATGTAGCGAGCTTTGTGTCAATGATTCCCAAACCAGTTGGCTTTAGGACACTAGGTGTTAAGACACCCCTACAGACTTAATTACTCAGACTTCAGATATATATATTTTTGCAACATCTTCGATCCATGTAGCGAGCTTTAGGCTAGTGACTCCCAAACCAGTTGGCTTTAGGGCACTAGGTTTTAAGACACCCATACGGACTTAATAACTTGGATCTCAGACGTTTTTTTTATCCCATCGCTTTTTTAGATGCTTCCTCCAATTACACTAGAGCACTGAATATTACAAACTCGTCAATTACTTCTCATGTCCGTATGTTACCATGCAAGTTGATAATACCTGTCAACTGAGCATATGAAGATCCATTTTAGTCAGTTTTATAGAGAATTCACAAATTAGATAATTCAAAAGGAAATAAACAAAAATTAACTTATTCCGAAATAGGTTGAGATACGTCTCAGGAGTGGAAACTCCTTACACAGCTATCTCACACCTATTTCGCCCGATTAATCAAATTAAAAACACAAAATCCCAAAATATATTTTTTATTTTTGTAAAAATTTTCAATTTTTTTGAATATTTTGAAAATTTTGGACTAAAAATAAAAACAACATAAAAACAAGATACTAGTCAATTATTCCCCACCCCCAAACCTAAATGAGACATTGTCCTAAATGTCTTAAAAAGTAGAAGAAGAGTTTAGAAGATAGTACCTGGTTAGCTGAAATTCTACATCTAAAAGGAAAATTAAAGGTTAAGATCCAGATTTATCCGACGCTTCTTACCACGATCATTATCAGACCAGTTTATCTTGGAAATGATAGGGTCAATTTGTGGTTCAAATACTAAGATTTGGTCAATTAAATCTGGGGCAGTTCTGGTAATGAAAATGAGTTCTTTTAAAGGTTTTGTCACGAACCCATTTCTCCGGGCATCATCAAGAAACACACAAAGAAAATCATAAAATCCATCTGCGTTGAACAGTCCAATCGGTTTCTGATGTATATTCAAGTTCGCCCAAGATAGTATTGTGAAAATCTCCTCCATTGTGCCCAAGCCACCTGGCAAAGCAATAAAAGCATCAGCACAATTAATCATTTCAACTAGTCGTTCAGACATACCTGGCACAATTAGTTCCTCCCCGTTTGATGGTCCTATCAGATTTGCTTCCGCCAATGGTTTTGGGATGATTCCCAGAACTTGACTGCCTCCATCCTGTACGACCTTTGAAACGATCCTCATTAGTCCAAGATTGCCACCGCCATATACTAGGTGCATATTCCTTTCAGCTAAGACTCGACTCAATTCATGTGCTGCTGCTACATATTGTGGCTTAGTACCAACACTAATACCACAAAAAACACATATATTTACAACTCGTCTTCTTGAAGTGGCTTCCATTTTATGTAAGTTTCTTTTCTCAAATCTGGATGCCGTCAAAAGTGCAATGATTAGTTGAATTTATAGCATCTGAAAAGGGTTAGTAATAATAGCACTAGTACCTGCGAAATGACAATTATTAGTTAAATAGTAAAATGAATCGTGAAATGTCAAAAAGTCTAGATCTTGTCGGAGAAAATAAAAGAAAACAACAAAACAAATCACAATTATTAGGAAAAGACAAAGAGATATAATATTTACAGGAAGTAACGGCTTGAATAACGTCTATGCGTCAGGGACAAGCTTCCCATCCAATTTTCTTATAAATTGGCAAACATGATCTTTTAGAGTCAGATTCTCGAGACTATACTGTTGTCTTTCCTTTTAGAATTGTGTATATAACATGCGAATTTCGTGATACACATATCCACTGGGATGCGTCTCAAGAGTCTTAGATGTGTCATCTAAAGACTCCTTACTCAAGCCATCCCCAATGAAATTAATCTTATCTTCACGGTTATCATACACCATTCCTAAAGAACGACAACGAGTATCACAAAACATACGAGCACATTTATAGCATACACCCATTCTTTTATCTCTTCTCTTTTTAGCATAGATGCTTCTTCCTAAACCAGGCAAATGTGAAATAAAAGAGTCAGAGGACTCACCTGCCATTCGGACCCGTGCTTCAATAATCCAACGAATGTCATTAGGAATACCTTTGATCATGAGTAATCTCATCCGTTCCAAGCGAGCTTTGTAGAGTTTCATCAGAGAGTTTTGAGGGAGAGAATGAAATTGCTTGTGAAGATTTGCGAGAACTTCTTCCATCCTGAACTCTGACTTTACCTACACAAATTGAACACACAAAAATAAAACACACCACATCACAATATATACACAAATTGCATGGGTTGCCTCCCAACTAGCGCTAAGTTTAACATCGTCACCTAGACATGATTGCCTGAACGTTAGGCTGGATCTGAAAGTGTGACACTTTCTTTTTGTCGCTCAAATGATTCTCCACAGTAGTGCTTGACACGTTGACTGTTAACCTGAATGTTTCATTGGTGTTGGGATCAAGTAACTCAACAGCTCCATATGGTAAAACATGAGTGATCACAAATGGACCTGATCACCTTGATTTCAACTTTCCAGGGAAAAGTTTCAACCTTGAATTGTACAACACCACTTGCTGTCTTGGTTCCAGTTATTTGTGCACTATTTTTTGATCATGTCATTTTTTGGTATTTTCCTTGTATAATTTGGCATTCTCATAAGCCTATAGGTGAAACTCCTCCAATTCATTGAGTTGATGGAGTCTTTTCTCTCCTGCAACTTGTGGATCAAGGTTCAACTTCTTCAGTGCCCAGTATGCCTTGTGTTCAAGCTCAACTTGCAGATGGAACTCTTTCCCAAACACCATTCAATATGGGGACATACCAATGGGTGTCTTGTAAGCTATCCAGTAGGCCCATAATGTGTCATCCAGTTTTATAGACCAGTCTCTCCTTGTTGATCCAACGGTTTTCTCCAATATTCTTTTAATCTCCCTGTTTGAAACTTCAACATGTCCATTTGACTGTGGATGATAGGTAGTGGTAACCTTATGAGTAACTCTGTATTTGGATAGGAGTGCGTCAAAGTATCTATTGTAGAAATGTGTGCCACTATCACTGATAATAGCCTGAGGTGTTCCGAAGCGAGTGAAAATATTCTTTTTAAGGAATTTGATCACCACTTTTGAATCGTTTGATGGCAGTGCAATTGCTTCAACCCATTTGGAGACGTAGTCTACAACAACCAGTATGCACAGGTTTCCGAATGATGGAACAAAGGGTTTCATAAAATCAATCCCCTATACATCAAATATCTCCACTTCTAGAATGTTTTGCAGAAGTCCTTCATTTCTCCTCGAAATATACCTGTTCTCTGGAACCTATCATATTTAAGAGAAAACAAGTAAGCATCTTTAAAAAGAGTGGGCCAGAACAAACCTGATTGTAGGACTTTGGCTGCAGTTTTATTTCCGCTGAAGTGTCCGCCATATGGTGATGAATGACAATATTGCAGAACACTGTTGACCTCCTCATGTGGAACACAACACCTCAGTAATTGATCAGCACAGCGTTTGAACAGGTATGGCTCATCCCAAACATAGTGCTTGACTTTTTTGAAGAACTTCTTTTGTTGTTGAGTTGTCCATTCCAACGGCCATTTTCTTATAGTCAGCATACCAAGGGACATCGTGCTGTTTCATGGCAAACAGTTGTTCATCTAGAAAAATTTCTTCGATTTTCAGTTCTTTGCCAGCTGTTTCTCCATTCTCGAGCCTGATTTTCTATCCATTCCCTGTCTCTGATCTCCACGTCAAATTCTTGCAAAAGAAGTATCCAACGGATCAATCTGGGTTTGGCATATTTTTGTTGGATAATTATGACCCATAGCATCACTATTTGTACATATCATGGTGTTGTTGTACAAATTAACTATGTGACAAAGGAAATTGCCATTTTATCATTTGTAATTGGATTACCTAGATGTATAAATGATAAAAGGTCCATATGATTTGTTCCGGATTGAGATGATATGAGACAGTATCAATCCACGAAGGTTTAATCATTAAATATCCCTAGTCGGAGTATTATCGAGATTGGACATCGATAATGCGTAAAATACTAGTATTACACTTGTGCGCATTGTGGGAGCATAACGGCATAGTTCTCATATATTTGGGTATATGATACTCATGCAAGTGTAATAGAAGGTTGTGTTTATCGATGGTACGGGAACAGCTTCGCTCTGGATAGACCCCTCGGAATTCCATTGGTAGTATGACTATGTGTCTATGGAAGTCCGAATCAGAGTAGGTGTATTTGGTCTTAACCTGAGACTTGCACCGCTAATACTTGCGACAATCAATATACTTTGGTTTTGGTCGTCCAGGGCTTTAACAGGTTCTGTGTACGCCTCTTCTGGGTATATTGAGAATCGTAGTGTATTGGGTGTGATGTCAAGACGGAAGTATCACTCCAGTCATAGTGGAGATGATGATCACGTAGGATACGGAACTGGTGCTCTTTTATGCTGTAGCTATCGGGATAATATGACTAGGTCATGATTATCCGATTATAGAGACTAGTTACCGGAGAACCGATATGTGCTTCGTACGGGGCAGACACAATTCCAGCCACAGGCTTTGCACGTGACATCCGATGCTGGATCGTAATACGCAATACTACGTATACTACGCCTGATATAGATCACATATTCCTGTAAGAATATTTCTGGAGAATTGGGTACGCACGGTGCTTTGCTAGAAGCCAACCATGTCTTGTAAATTGGTAAAAACGTAGTACTAGGTACGTACGTGTTCGGATAGTCCGACGACCGGATTTACTGCCAACATATCTGGGGATCTCATGGGTCGCTTCCCGAAGATTCACCGATGACGTATGACTCACACTTTATTAATCTGGGATTAATTAGAAGAGAGAGAGAAAATTAATCTGGGATTAATTACGGAGATATTTTATCTAGGATAAAATATTATTTAAAGAGAGAGAACGATTAATTTGGAATCAATCGATAAAATAATATATTCGATATATTATACGAAATTAGATTTCGACGCGGAATTAAAATTAGATTTTAATTCGGGCGAACGAGTTAATTTAGAATTAATTCGTTAGCGATGTGAATAGTAATTTTGCTAGGCATAATTATTTAATTAAATTTGATTTAATTATGTCGCAACAAAAAATTCGTTAATTCGGAATTAGCAAACCCGAGCCCGGGAGTGTTTGCGGGCCCACTCGCATTTTGAATTCAAGTGCGGCCCATAAGTCACATCATGCGTCACATCACTTGTCATTCATGTGATGGATGTCTTGTCACTTTGAGTGATTGAAAACCAGTCACTATTCATGAGTGATGTGAGTTGTTGGAAGTCATTAATTGCCATTTTTGGCTCCAAATTTTGTTTGACTTTTTGAAAGCCTTTTAAAAAATTTTGGAAATCAATTTTTGGTATTAGTTTTTTGGAAAACCAAACCAACCAAATACAACTCATCACTTCTCTCTTCTCCACACACATATTCGGCCAAGGGCCAAACATTTCCTCTCTCATTTTTCTTCTCAAAACCGTGAACAATAAGAAGAAATTAGGAAGATTTGTGGCAAATCTTTCCAATGCTAGCACATGAAGAGTCATCCAAATGTGATAGGGAAACAAACCCTTGAGCATGGAATCACAACACAAAGCTTGGAGCTTGGAGCATCCATGGAGGTGGTGACCGAAAATCTTGGACAACAAACAAAGGCCAAATATGAGAGCTTCCTTGGAGGAGAAAAGTTTTTTTGTTGTTCGTCGCATCGCAAATCAGATCTATGTAAGTATGATTCCGCCTTACTTCTTATTGTATTCACACATGTTTCATTATTTGAATTGATCTTGGGACTAATCTAGAAACCCAACAATGGTATCTTGAGCCATTTTGAGCATGAAATTGAAATTAGGGTAAAATTGGGTAAAATTGATTTGAGCATGTTTGAGTGAAATTGATTGTTTGGATATGCTTAAATTATGATAACATAGTGTTATGCATGATCAATTTGATGAAAATTGGATTGGATCAAATTTTTCCCAAATTATTGGCTTGGCCGAATACTTGATGCCCTAAATGTCATGGTGATTTTTATGTTTTTGATCATTGGATGAGTTGAAATCATTTGGGTAATGTTGATTTAGGATTTAATTGGATTAAAACCGAATCGGACAAAGAAATCCCCAAATTGTCGTGACTTGTAAGCATGAAAATAATTGATTTTTTGATTCAATTGTGTTGGACATATGTTGATTATGATAAGCATAATTAATTGTGTAAATTGATGTTTTGGAAATATAAATTTGGTTAATTAATTATGTCATACACTTTAGGTTAATTAAATTATGAAATTTGGAATTTTGGTAATTTAATTAATTGGGCCAAATTTGGAATTGGGCTTGTAAAGTTGTATTTGGGCTTAATGGGTTTGGTTGGGCCAAGTTTGGTTTAGGCTAATTGGTTGGATCCAATTGGGTCCAAAACCATATCCATAAAGTCCAAATATAATTAAATGGGCCTTTAATATTTTAATTGGGCCTAATGGGCAAAAATTGGTTTCTTGGCAAATAAGGGTGATTCCTTAAATGGGCTTTGGTATTTGGGTTTGACCCATATTGACCAAAAGTCCATGCCTTAAGAAATTAATTGAAAGCACATTGGACTTTAATTAAAATTGACATTAGATGTTAATTGGGCTTTGAGACCCGTAACGATTAGATTTAGAATCTAAGTCGTAAAGGCACATCAAAAAGTGTAATTATTTAATTTAGAATTAAATATAGAATTAGTATTAAATACAAATTAAATTGGATTTAATGTTGTAGTTTAATATAATTCAAGAATTCGTACTTTGAGTACTTAGTCGTAAAACGAGTTTGACTCGCGCAAAATCAAATCGTTGTTTGAACATTGGATGGTCATTAATTTCATATTAATTAATTGGATTAGATTGATTGATAACATGCTTTGTGTGAATACATGGATGCGATGTATGAATAATGTATATCAGATGGATATTAGATGGGTGAGGGCAATTTTGGAAATTGTTGTAATAAATTTACAATTTATTAATTGGACCTGCGTGTCCAGCCTATTACCTCTTGACTCTTTGTATTTCTTTTCTCACCTATTCCCCTCAATGTAAATGAGGTTTCTTTAGAAGTGTTATGTAATCGGGTAGAAGTAGTACTTGTGCTAGCGGGAGAGAGGAAAGTGAGAGATTTGTTCTAGGAACAATGTGTTAAGTATCCATCTGCATATCATTATTATTTTATTTATTTACGCGCCTTATTATGCTTTTAGAATGCATGCTTAAGGGTGTATGATGATGAGACCTTAACAAAGATAATAAATTAGTTGCCAATTTACGCGAAAAAACCTTCAACACATATTAAGCATTTTTTCCTTCCATTGAGTGATTCTTACTCAAGATCCAAGATTGGCACTGGTTTGTTGGCGAAAGTCAAGACCTTTGTCCGTCGCAGATGTGTTTGAATCATGAAGGCTTTGTTCCACATCGGTGTCTTGTCCAAGTTGTGATTTGTTGGCCAAAGTCAAGATCACTTCTTGTCCATTGACATTGATTACGAAGCTTTCCAAAGTCAATGGGTCACGCTTAACTGGGATCATTAAGTTTGTTGTGCCAAAGCCAAGGCTTAGTTGATTCAGAGGAAAAATGTTAGGGAATATATTGGATATATTGGCATATATAAGATATATGTTTCGGACTTGGATGTCCACCTACTGGATCTAGGAATTGGATGAGATCCAATTGATCTTAGAGATCTACCTAGTTAATTATCATAAAATTTGTTGGCCAAAGTCAAGATTGTGTGTTATTTAACGGGATCCTAGCCCACTAGGAAACAAGGTTTCCCGAGTACTCCACAGAGGGTTAGAGGCTCGCCGAAAAATAGTGGGAGACAAGTATTAAATTTGCAATATTTGTTTAGTTACTTTCCATACGCGCTCATTTCAATTTTTCGTCAATACGTAATTATTTATTAGTTGGACTAATATTTAATTGTTGTTTTAAATTAAACAGTTGGACTGTATTCAAACGATTTCAAAAGATAGTTGATTATATAATTGGATTATGGTAATAAATATATTTGAATTTAACCAATCAAATTATAGTTGATTATATAGTTAAACTATAGTAATCATTATAATCAATAGTACCTAAAATCGTTGATTCGATAGTTGGACTATTGGAATCAAGATAAATGAAAGATAAGTGTTTAAAACATAATTCTAGGTGAAAATGTTTTAAACGGCTTTAATTTTCAAATTGGGAATAAAATCTCAGGATAGTCCTGGAGACCGAGAAGTTACTTTATTTGATAGAGTGACGTCTCGAGCCTAAGCCCGGAGTTGAGCAAATAGTAGAACATGATATTTGGAATATTCATGTGATGATAACTTTAGTGCTTAATCCGTCATGCTTGCCGCAAAGACTCCTTAATTTCTTAGTCATAACTAAGGATTAGATCCTTATAGTATGATAATGAAATTGAAGGATCTTCATAGATCTATCCTTAGATCTTAGAAGTACAAATTGCAATAGAACTCTTGGAGAGTTAATGGCTATACTCAAGGAGACAAAGCCAGAGTTTGCAATAAGACAAGAAGCGCAAGGCGCATCTTACTTCGACATCCCAGAAGACCAAGGCTTGGCCAAAGGCTTCTAGGGTGTGGAAAAGGGGCAAAGTCAAATCATTATAATCTTTTGGGAAGACAAATGACATATCCCAAGATGTCTGCCTAAACTGTGGCAAACGGGGTCACTACAAGCGTGACTGCCGTATGGACAAGGCAGACATGAAGGAATTGAAGACGGGCAAGGCTCCGACTTCAAATATGTTTGTCATAAACATGTTCACAACTAGTATTAAAATTGGATTTTAGATACTGGATGTGGTACATAAATATGTACTGGTGGCAGAATCTGCTGATTAGCAGGATACTGACTTCAGATGAGATTAATCTTGCGAATCGAAAACGGGACGAGAGTCGCTGTTTTAACCATAGAAACCTAAGTTTATGAACTACCCTTCGGGTGTGTACTTAAATTAGGAAACTGTTACAATATAACTGGTTTGACTAGAAACATTATCTCTATATCAGGGTTTAACCCGTTGCGGGTATACCTTTATATTCTAGAACACTAAAGTGTTTTATTTTATAAAGATGATATTGAGATAATCACATTAGATGTGAATAACAGTATTTATTTTGAATATAAATGAATCTCAATTATATGACATGACAAGCAAATAGCTAAAACTGATTTAATCAGTTGAGACTTATTTGTGGCATTGTTGTCTGGGACACATTAAACAAGACTTGTATATCCACACTTTCAAAGAATGGATACTAGGACGGATTTGATTATATTCAAATAATGTCTACGAATCTAGTTTATTAGGCAAAGTGTCTGAAATACTTTTTACTTGGTAAAAGTGCAAATGCCATCGATCTGTTAGCCCTCGTTCATAGTGACGTAAGTGGGCCCATATCTAGCTAGGCTAGAGGTGGATATGAATACTTCGAAACCTTTACGGATGTGGCATCGCGTTATGGTTATGTGTTTCTTGTGAAACACGGATCAGAAACTTTTGATTAATTCAAAGAGTTTCGACACGAAGTAGACAAACAGATCGGCTAAAGTATTAAACACCATGATTGGACCATGATGAAAATACTTAAGCAATAAGTTTCTCAAATACTTGAAAGAGTATAGTATTCTTTCAATGAGGACTCCTCCGGAACACGTCAATTTGACGGTGTGTGTCCGAACAGAGAAACCAAATTTTGTTGGACATGATAAGGTTAATCATGAGTCACTATGAGCTACCATTTTCCTTCAAGGGATACGCATTAAACAGTGCAAAACTTATTTTGAATAAGGTTCCATGAAAATCTGTTTGACAGACTTCATATTAGATATGAACAGGAAAGAAACCGGGTTTTCTCATTCCTGAAGATTTGGGAATGCTGGGCATATGTTTGGATGATACCAAACTAAAACCCAAATCGGATAAGTGCCTAAATTGTAGGTTATCCTAGGGAAACCAAAGTATAGTACTTATACAACTCACAAGAGAACAATGTAATTGTTGCTCTCCATGCAGTTTTCCTAAGAGGAATACCAATATGCAGTGGTAAGTGGGAGGAAAGTAAAACTCGATGAAAATCGGAGTAATACTATTTCAGGCACCGATTCCTTAATGGAACACAAATAGTTCATCAAAGATGAAACTATACCAATAATCTTCGAATACACAAGAACCGCGTAAGTCAGAGAGAGTCAGAAAACAACATGGGTATGGGTTTCTGGTCTCACCTCATAAAGATGTCAATCTTATTGAGAAACCGAACTGACTACGTATGAGGAAATAATACAAGGTATCGACTCCCTATTATGGCAAAGTGCCATAATTTCCGAAATGGATTCCATGTAAACCAACCGAGTTTGGACATTGGTTGTTGTACCGGAAGGCATTGTGCCTATTGGTACTGTATAAGTCTTCAAGGAAGACATACATGGAAGGCAACATACCAACGTACTAAGCTAGGCTTGTAGCGAAAAGGTATCGTTATCAACATTGTGTCGATTACGACGAAACCTTTTACTTGTTGCCATGGTTAAATCCATTTGGATAATGCTCGCTGATGCTGCATGTTTCATTTATGAAATATGGCAGCTGAACGTCAAAATCGCTTTCCTTAAACGGAAACCTTTTGGAGGATGTTTATAACATCCTGATGGTTTTGTCGTACCAAAATGAGCAAACAAGGTTTGCAAGTTAACTCGATCCATGAATGGATTGAAGCAAGCATTGCGTTCTTGGAATTATCATTTTGATGTAATCATAATGGTATATGATTTAATTCAAAACGAAAATAATTCTTGTGTATATAAGGAGGTTAGTGGGAGCGCACTGACAATGAATGCCCTAAATAATGATGATATATCATTTCTTGGAAATGATATTCTCATAATACAATCGGTGAAAGCTTGGCTTTCATGAAAATTCTCTGTAGAATTCTTGGGAGAAACAACCTTTATTCTAGGAAAAAAGATCTACTGGGATAGATTTAAAGTTGTTAATACTCTCTGAGAACTCGTACATTGAAATAAATGTACGCGACCTGGTGTCTCATATACTTAGAGCATATGGAGTCACAATCGGGCCAATCCATGTGATAGTCACTGGAATGATGTTAAGAACATCCTTAAGTATCTTAGATGAACTAAGGATGTTGTCTTATACTATGGAGAATGAGAACTTGAAGTGACTAGGTTCACTGTTGCAAGTTTACTAACCGATAAAAATGACTATAAGTCGAAAAATGTACTATAATGTTTGAATAACGGAACAGTGAGCTGGAAATCTTCCAAGCAAGATACTGTTACTGAATAAACAACAAAAGCGGAACATTGCTGCAGCTGAGGCAGCAATAGAAGCCTTTTGGATTGATAATAATCCTAATCAGATTAGGAGTAGTTCTGTTAGCAGCTGAGCTAGGCTACAGCACAGGCTAAAGAATTAATGGTCTCATCAACGATCCAGATATATACTTCAAATATTCATCTGATTCATTCGTATCATACATCGTGGCGATGTGATGATCAAATAAATCGCATCAGATGATAACACTACAAATATGCTGACAAAAGTATTTACTCAGCAGAAATTTGAGCAAGCCGTACAAAGTTCGGGTGTAGGACACTTGAGTGATTGGCTATAGGCCAAGTGGGAGATTGTTGGACAATTATGACCCATAGCATCACTATTTGTACAAATCATGGTGTTGTTGTACAAATTAACTATGTGATAAAGGAAACTGCCCTTTTATCATTTGTAATTGGATTACCTAGATGTACAAATGATAAAAGGTCCATATGATTAGTTCCGGATTGAGATGATATGAGACAGTATCAATCCACGAAGGTTTAATCATTAAATATCTCTAGTCGGAGTATTATCGATATTGAACATCGATAATGCGTAAAAGACTAGTATTACACTTGTGCGCGTTGTGGGAGCATAACGACATAGTTCTCATATATTTGGGTATAGGATACTCATGCAAGTGTAATAGGAGGTTGTGTTTACCGATGGTATGGGAACAGCTTTGCTCTGGATAGACCCCTCGAAATTCCATTGGTAGTATGACTATGTGTCTATGGAAGTCCGAATCAGGGTAGGTGTATTTGGTCTTAACCTGAGACTTGCACCGCTAATACTTGCGACAATCAATATACTTTGGTTTTGGTCGTCCAGGGCTTTAACAGGTTCTGTGTACGCCTCTTCTGGGTATATTGAGAATCGTAGTGTATTGGGTGTGATGTCAAGACGGAAGTATCACTCCAGTCATAGTGGAGATGATGATCACGTAGGATACGGAACTGATGCTCTTTTATGCTGCATCTATCGGGATAATATGACTAGGTCATGATTATCTGATTATAGAGACTAGTTACCAGGGATCCGATATATGCTTCGTACGGGGCAGACACAATTTCAGCCATAGGCCTTGCACGTGACATCCGATGCTGGATTGTAATACGCAATACTACGTATACTACGCCTGATATAGATCACATATTCCTTTAAGAATATTTCTGGAGAATTGGGTAGGCACGGTGTTTTGCTAGAAGCCAACCATGTCTTGTAAATTGGTAAAAACGTACTACTAGGTACGTACGTGTTCGGATAGTCCGACGATCGGATTTACTGCCAACATATCTGGGGATCTCATGGGTTGTTTCCCGAAGATTCACCGATGACGTGTGACTCGCACTTTATTAATCTAGGATTAATTAGAATAGAGAGAGAAAATTATTCTGGGATTAATTATGGAGATATTTTATTTGGGATAAAATATTATTTAAATAGAGAGAACGATTAATTTGGAATCAATCGATAAAATAATATATTCGATATATTATAGGAAATTAGATTTCGACGCGGAATTAAAATTAGATTTCGACGCGGAATTAAAATTAGATTTTAATTCGGGCGAACGAGTTAATTTAGAATTAATTCGTTAGCGACGTAAATAGTAATTTTGCTAGGCATAATTATTTAATTAAATTTGATTTAATTACGTCGCAACGGAAAATTCGTTAATTCGGAATTAGCGAACCCGAGCCCGGGAGTGTTTGCGGGCCCACTCGTATTTCGAATTCAAGTGCGGCCCATAAGTCACATCACGCGTCACATCACTTGTCATTCATGTGATGGATGTCTTGTCACTTTGAGTGATTGACAACCAGTCAATATTCATGAGTGATGTGAGTTGTTGGAAGGCATTAATTGCCATTTTTGGCTCCAAATTTTGTTTGACTTTTTGAAAGCCTTTTAAAAAATTTTGGAAATCAATTTTTGGTATTAGTTTTTTGGAAAACCAAACCAACCAAATACAACTCATCACTTCTCTCTTCTCCACACACATATTCAGCCAAGGCCAAACATTTCCTCTCTCATTTTTCTTCTCAAAACCGTGAACAATAAGAAGAAATTAGAAAGATTTGTGGCAAATCTTTCCAATGCTAGCACATGAAGAGTCATCCAAAGGTGATAGGGAAACAAACCATTGAGCATGGAATCACAACACAAAGCTTGGAGCTTGGAGCATCCATGGAGGTGGTGACCGAAAATCTTGGACAACAAACAAAGGCCAAAGCCGAGAGCTTCCTTGGAGGAGAAAAGTTTTTTTGTTGTTCGTCGCATCGAAAATCCGATCTATGTAAGTATGATTCTGCCATACTTCTTATTGTATTCACACATGTTTCATTGCTTGAATTCACTACAAGAATTATGGCTTTTAGCGTCCAAATATTTAGCGTCGAATCAGTATTCGACGCTAAAAGTGAGTTTTAGCGTCGAATATCATTTTCGACGCTATATGTCATATTTTTAGCGACGGAATAAAATTTCGACGCAGAATATTAATGTTTTAGCGTCGAAAACGTTTTTCGACGCTAAAAACATGACTTTAGCGTCGAATAATATTCGACGCTGAATAATTATATTATTGCAATAATTTTTGGCGCCAAATATTACACTTTTAGCGTCAAAAAACGGAGTCGACGCCAAAAATATACTTTAGCGTCGAACATATATCGTCGCTAAAGGTTTATGAAGTTTCCACCGACAAATCCTTGATTCTTTAGCGTCTAAATTATATTCGACGCTAACTTTTTTATATTTAGCGTCGAAAAAACGGTTTCGACGCTTAAAACGTCAATAATTAGCGTCGAAATTGAATATTCGACGCCAAAAATATACTTTAGCGTCGAACATATATCGTCGCTAAAGGTTTATGAAGTTTCCACCGACAGGTCCTTGATTCTTTCGCGTCTAAATTAAATTCAACGCTAATTGTTGATATTTAGCGTCGAAAAAACGGTTTCGACGCTAAAAACGGCAACAATTAGCGTCGAATACTCAATTCGACGCTAAAGATAGATTAAAATGCAGATGGTCACCAACCCTTCTCCCCCTCTGTTTTTTCTCTCATTCTCTTCATTTTCATCCTCTGAAATCTGAGAATTTCTCCTCTACAGCCTCACATCTCTCCTAAAAATTTTCAATAAAATTGTAATCAATTTCCGATAAGGTAATTCTTCTTTCATATTTCTTTATTATTTTCAATTTTTATGATTATATATGTTGTTTATTTGTTAGTGATTTATGATTCATTTATGTAGAGTAAGTATATTAATTAATAAAATATAATTTTTTTGTAAACTATTTAATTTATCAACCAAATATATATATATATATATATATATATATATATATATATATATGCTTAAATTAAGTATTACTGAATTAGTAATGTTGATTACTATAAAATGATATCTAATATTATATTATTATATTTAGGTATTCTGCTGAAATGGATAGAAATTGGATGAGCTCTCTGGATAGATTGAGTGTTGAATATCGTAATGGAGTGTCTGAGTTTATGGAAGTCGCAAAGCAACACATTGATGCAGAAGGTCGTGTTCGTTGTCCATGTGCTAATTGTTTG
The DNA here is from genome assembly GCA_019454045.1 of Zanthoxylum bungeanum. NCBI lineage: Eukaryota > Viridiplantae > Streptophyta > Magnoliopsida > Sapindales > Rutaceae > Zanthoxylum > Zanthoxylum bungeanum. Next base: position 278,077 of record SKCR01021046.1, on the reverse strand, counting down.
AATAGGAAAAGGAAGCGGTTAGATGAAGTTCATAATCATTTATACATGCCAGGAATATCACCAACTTACCGTACGTGGATTTATCACGGTGAGCAGTATCATTCTCAGTCACGGTTTTTTGATGTCGGCGAAGGGAGCAGTAGTTACAATCAACCTGCAAACGATGAGATCACCGATATTTTGCATGACTTACAAGGTCCACAACTTGGTCATAGTGTTAGTGGTGACATGCCAGTGTTAAGTGGAAATGATCAAAATTTATTTAGTGAACTACTTGATGAGGCAAAAAAAATTCCATTCGAAGGTGCTGGAATGTCGAACTTGAATTTCGTTGTGAAATTATTACACATTAAAGTGATCAACATAATGACCAACAAAAGTATCGATATGATGTTAGAGTTACTGGTCCAAATGTTACCGGTTGGAAGCGAATTGCCTAAGTCGTACTACGAGGTAAAGAAAATGTTGCGTGATCTGGGAATGGGGTATGAATCCATTCATGCTTGTAAGTTTGATTGTGTATTATTTCGTGCCGAGTATGAATCACTTGAACATTGTCCGATATGTGGTAAAAGTCGGTACAAAGTCCGTGGTATGGGGAAGAAAGTGCCTCAAAAGATATTGCGATATTTCCCTTTAACGCCCAGGCTGCAGAGATTGTTCATGTCACGACACACAGCAACTGATATGATGTGGCATCATGAAAAGAGGATCGGTGCGGAGGGCATACTTAGACATCCTGCGGACGAAACCGAATGGAAGGAATTTGATGACATGTACCCCCGTTTCGCTGAGGACCCCCGTAATGTCAGGTTAGGTCTTGCCTCTGATGGTTTTAACCCATTTGGGAATATGTACAACTCTTATAGCATCTGGCCCGTTATTGTCATTCCATATAACTTACCTCCATGGAAATGTATGAAGGATCCGTTCATGTTTATGTCATTGCTTATCCCTGGTCCACGTTCACCTGGTAAAGATATAAATATTTACTTGAGACCATTGATCGAGGAGTTACAAACATTATGGAATGTGGGTGTGCATACCTATGATGCAGCTTCAGAGCAGTATTTTCAGATGCATGCCGCATTATTATGGACCATTAATGATTTTCCAGCCTATGGTTCATTATCTGGATGGAGCACTAAGGGATACATGGCATGTCCAGTTTGTGCGGATCATACACCTTCGCAACGATTACGGAATAAAATCGGATACACGGGGCACAGGAGATTTCTTGAGTCGAGTCATCATTGGCGGAGGAGTAAATTATTTAACGGGCAACATGAACCTCAGAGTAAGCCCAATCGATTGTCTGCATTTGACATACTTTGCCAACATCAACATCTCAAAGACAGCACACCAGGTAAACATCCTAATAATAGAGATAAAAATCGAAAACGGTTACCTGAAGAGTTGAATTGGACAGGAAAGAGTATTTTCTTTGAGTTAGAATATTGGGGGACTCTGAGTTTGCGACATAATTTGGATGTAATGCATATAGAGAAAAATATTTGTGAGAGTTTAGTGGGTACACTATTCAATATTCCGGGTAAGACAAAAGACACTGTAAATGCTAGATTGGACCTAGAAGATCTTAGAATTCGCAGTGAATTGCATTTACAAGACTCCTCTCGAGGTTTTATTAAGCCTCCTGCTAGTTATGTGCTCAATCAATCGGAGAGAAAATCATTCTGTGATTGGCTGAAAATGGTTAAATTCCCTGATAATTATGCATCCAATATTGGGCGTTGGGTCAGAGATGATACAATAACGGGATTAAAGAGTCACGATTGTCATGTGCTGCTCGAGATTCTCCTTCCTGTTGGCATTCGACCTTATCTCCCCCCGAATGTATGCGACGTCGTACTTGATCTATGTGGCTTCTTTAAACAATTGTGTCAGAGGACATTAAGCACATCTGTTATTGACGACCTTGAGCGAGGAATCGTGATAATCCTATGCAAGCTGGAGCGAATTTTGCCACCCGCTTTCTTTGATGTCATGGTACATCTGGCTGTGCATTTACCGGCTGAAGCTAGAAATGGAGGTCCTGTCCATTACAGATGGATGTATCCCATTGAGAGGTACTATATATATATATATATATATACAGTTTTATATAAGAAAATTTTTAACCGTTTTTATGTGCATAGAATTTAGTCTTAATGCAAACTTGTTGTCATATCTGCAGAGCATTGGGAGATTACAAAAAATATGTGAAAAACAAGGCACGCCCTGAAGGTTCAATAGCTGAAGCTGTTATAATAAATGAAGCAATAACATTTTGTTCGATGTACATGCAGAATATTGAATCGTCGGTCACGAAACTATGATGAGATGCAAGTAATAACCAAGAGATCATAGTGTTCCGTCAAAATTACAGACCATTTGGGGCAGTAGGTGTCAAATTACTAACCCTTCAAGAAGTTCAACGTGCGCATTGGTTTATATTGAGTAATTGTGATGAAGTGCAACCGTATTTAACGTAAGTTTTTCTGGTGCATCATTACTGTATTTTTTCCATACATTAACCGTGATAATTTATTGTAGGCAACATCTAACAATGCTACAATATGATGGTGACCATAATGTTGATGAAACCCACAAAAAAGAATTTCCTAAATGGTTTGAGACAACTGTAAGTTAGAATATTTTATATTTATTTTGACATTTCAGTTTGTTATATTAACATTAGACATTTCAGTTTGTTATATTAACACATATATTCATTGTCAGATTATTAATCAAGTGCAAAATGGTCAATTGGACTCGCAATCCTCGTTGGTTTCTTTGGCTTATGGGCCTCAAAAGCAGGCGTATGAGTACAGTGGATGTATTGTCAACGGAGTTAGATTTCATACCGAACAGCGAGATGTTAATCATGTGACTCAAAATTCTGGAATTGTAGTCCAAGGAGAACACGGCTCAGATGTAATTGACTTCTACGGCGTATTGCAATCGGTCATTGAGTTGGTATATCGACCCAGACGACATATTGTGATATTCCAATGTAAGTGGTTTGACACAAATGCCAGAAAGAGGAGAATTCAAGTTAGTAATCATCTCACGTCAATTAATGTTCAACGTTGTTGGTACAAGAATGATCCATACATTTTTTGTACGCAAGCACGTTCAGTGATATATATACCTGATCCTAAGTTAGGAACTGGATGGATGGTGGTAGAAAAGTTACAACATAGGGCCATTTGGGACACGCAGGAGAAAGTTAGAGTTGACATATCAGATGAAACACAAGAAGTCTCCGGCAATTTTGAAGTTCCTGAACAGATATTTGTTGGACCAACTGTCAACGTTCCTGAAAATATAACATTAACTCGATCTAGTACAGACGTTGAGCTAATTCCTCATTCTGAAGTGAGCGTTGAAGTATCAAGTGAAGAACAATTTGACACTGAAGATGACTTCGATTCCAGTCACGAATCCTCAAATACCGACGATAATAGTGATTAATTATGAAGTTACAGTATTTTTGTGATGGATGAATAATTTTATGGATTAATGTATGGTTGTTGATTTTAATTACTCTTTAGATATGGTTGAAATATTAACGTAATGATTAATAGTATAACTATGATATGAATGAGTTTTTGCTGCTGAGCCGAGGAAGAAGAGAAGCACTGGTTTTAGGGATTTAAAGGACATTTAGCGTCGAAATAATTGACTTTTAGCGTCGCAGTAGTCGACGCTAATTGTTAAGCGGGTTAATGAAAAATTAGGGTTTTTTTCCGGGAAATTTAATTTTTATTTAGCGTCGAAATACAATAGTCGACGCTAAATGTAAGATATATAGCGTCGATTATTAATCGACGCTAATTTTAATTTACTCGACGGTAAATGTGAGACGTTTGGCGTCGACTTTTGTATTTCGACGCTAGATGTCTTACATTTAGCGTCGATAATTGTATTTCGACGCTATATGTCTTTAATTTAGCGTCGAATGTTATATTTCGACGCTAAATAAAAATTAAATTTCCCGGAAAAAAACCCTAATTTTTCATTAACCGCCTTACAATTAGTGTCGAAGTAATCGACACTAAAAGTCAATTATTTCGACGCTATATGTCCTTTAAATCCCTAAAACCAGTGTTTCTCTTCTTCCTCGGCTCAGCAGCAAAAAACTCATTCATCCTTCATTAATCAATTCTCCAACAATGACGAACGAAGGAAATCAACAGGTAAGTCTCCTTTGTTGATTTAAAATTGTTGATGAGGATGAATTTGATGAATTTGAGGATGAGATTGATGATATTATTGATGAATTTGATGAATTTTTGATTGATGAAATTGATGATGATGATGATGATGATAGATGATGATGATGATGATAGATGATGATGATGACGATTTTGAAGACGAACAGCAGCATTTGCTGCTGTTCTTGGCCAGAACAGCAGCAAATGCTGCTGTTCTTTCCCAGAACAGCAGCAAATTGCTGATGTTCTTGCCCAGAACAGCAGCAATTTGCTGCTTTTCTTGCCTTGCCAAATCAAAATCGTCATCATCATGTTTTATAACTGTTTGATCAAAATCGGCCGTTTATATAATGTTAAGTTTGAATTTGTGCCCTCTTTGGTTAATTATAATTGTTTGATAGATCAATTATGTGGTTTTTCGCGTGTTAGTAATGCTCATAAATTGGTTTATGATTGCGGAGGATATGCCGCAAGGGAAGAGTGTTAATGAGGACTTAGCTTATGGACATATGATTGACTCGCTTTGTGTGGCTTGTGATGTATTGGTGATGTGAATAATGAATGCATATGTGAAATGAATAAATGAATGAATGAATTTGAAAACGAAAGTGAGCATTTGATGTTATAAGCGCTTTTGTTAAGTTGTATTGACTTGTATGGATATGTATGTATATGTATAAGAACTTTGGAATTTGATGACGCTAATGCGACGGGTTTTTACAGATGGCACCGGGCAATCGCAAACGGGCTACCGCGACTCCATCTACATCAGCAAGGGCAACTGGCCCTGGTGATTTCTCTGCTAGCACAGGTGAGTCAAGTACAGTGAAGGGTCGAGGACGCACCCGTGGCCTGGGGTTGGCTAAGTACGTTAAGGCTCACGGGCGTATCCGGATAGAGATATCAGATGATGGACAAACTCAAGTCGGACAACATAATTCAGCGTTTAATACAGCCATATGAGCTACAGCTCGATATGAAGCTCCCCAAAACTACGTATCTTGGAGAAAGATACTGTGGGAGATGAAACTGAACCAGCTATTCCCTTCGCTACTTGTAAGTTTTCGATATTGTTTGTTATTTAACATTTTTATTTTATACTTATTTTTACTCGAATTTTCATGTAGGAATGGTTCGACTTCGATCTGACCCAAGTGAATGTCCAACAATATATTGACTACCACATGGGGAAAAGTTATAAAGATTATAGAACAAAAGTCCTGAAACCAATATTCGACGAACATGGACCTTCAAATGCTCCACAACACAAGCCTGATTTTATAGAGGAACAAGATTGGACATTCTTATGTGAGCTTTGGTCGAGCAAAAAACACGAGGTAAATTTTGAAATAAACGGAAATTTATAATTGTCTTTGTTTTCGGTACTTACAGTGTTCGTGAATACAGGATAAATGTCACGCAAATGCGGAAAATCGAAGTCACTTGCGTTTTAACCACCGTGGAGGTTCGAAGCCATTTATCCAACATCGTGCCGAACATTCTGAGGTAAATATATCCTAACGTAAAATTTAACAGTTAATTGTTTTTACTATCTGGAATAATATTGAATTTATTTTATGTTTATAACAAAGTAGCACAGGTGAGGTGCAATCATTTCCAGATTTTTTCCGTGTGACGCATTACAATGACAAGAATAAATGGATAAATGAAGAAGCCGAACGCTTGCTATGTAAGTTTCAGTTTTTAAAATAAAATAATTAATATTATATATGTTAATTTTTTTTCTCAAATTCTAATATTAACTTATTTTTTGAAACAGAACGAAATGATGGAACTCCAACATCAAACTCAGGAGACAGGGACCGACCCCATACCAGATGAGCAGCTGTCGCAATTGGTTTTCCAGAATCAGACAGCTTACAACGTTGGTCTTGGCACTCGTAAGAAGCCAACGTCATCTGCACGCAATAGTGGTAATTCGGACAATGTCTCTCTTCGAGACGAGTTAGTCACCACCAAAGACGAGCTGCAGCAGACTAAGGAGAAGCTACAACAGGTCACGGTGGACCACGAGAAGAAGATGATGGACCACGAGAAGAAGATGGAGCAGTTGGAACAGCAACTGCAGGCTTTCCGTCAGATGTTCGAGGCCTCAATGAGTCATGGTGCATCGGGCTCGAGCGTCCCCCCATCACAGTAGCAATTAATTTTATATTTGGTTTTGTATAAATATTTTGAACAAATAGATTTAATATAATATTTCTTTTTTCTAAAATAAATTTCAATATAATACGTCATTTTGTTATTAATTACATTTTTTTCAACTAAATTAAATAATTTAGACCAAAAAATAAGTAAATCACTAATTTTATCTTTAGCGTCGAATATTTCGACGCTAATAGTATACAAAATGGCCGCTGTAAGCGTTCATATAATTCTTTTTTAATATACGTTAGCGTCGATAGTTTTCGACGCTAAAAGTAATTTTGGCGTCGAAATATTTTGACGCTAATGTTAACAAAATGGTCGCTGTAAACTTACATATAATACTTTTTTAATATACTTTAGCGTCGACACGTTTCGACGCTAAAAGTTTTAATTTTTGCGTCGATATAGTTCGTCGCCAAATATACAATATAGCGTCGAATAATTTTATTTAGCGTCGAAAATAATTGGACGCAGAATACTGTTTTTTTGCGTCGCATTACATTATTTCGACGCTAAAAGTGCTTTTCGTCGACATTTTATCGTCCATTGTTTGCGTCTGATTTTTTCGACGCTAAATGTTATTTGCGTCGAAAGATTAACTTATTGCGTCGAAATTCTTCGACGCTAAATGGTCTAATTCTTGTAGTGATTGATCTTGGGACTAATCTAGAAACCCAACACTTTTTTCGCGATCAGATATTTGATTGTTGAATGATCTATGTAGACCACCACTTTGGGACCCAGCAGATAGGATCGAAATTTATCAAAAGCGAACACAACTGCGAGCAACTCCTTTTCAGTGGTTGTGTAGTTGAGTTGAGCTTCATTCAGAGTTCTGTTGGAGTAATAAATGGTGTAGAAAATTTTTGCTTTGCGTTGTCCCAAAACTGCACCTACAGTAAAATCACTAGCATCACACATCACCTCAAATGGAAGGGTCCAGTCTAGTGCTACTATGATGGGGGCAGAAACCAGCTTCTGTTTTAGGATCTCAAAAGCTTCTTGGCATTCTTTGGTGAAGTTGAAAGGAACATCCTTCTCCAGAAGATTGCATAAAGGTTTAGCAATCTTTGAGAAGTCTTTGATAAATCTCCTGTAAAAACTTGCATGTCCGAGAAAGCTCTGAATCCTTTTGACAGATGTTGGTGGAGGTAATTTTTCAATTATCTTGATCTTTGCTTTGTCTACCTCGATTCCCTTTTGTGAGATCTCGTGTCTCAGAACGATGTCTTCATGCACCATGAAATGACATTTCTCCCAGTTGAGCACCAGGTTGGTATTTTCGCATCTTTGTAACACATGTTCCAGATTTTGCAAGCAGTGATCGAAAGAGTCTCCAAACACAGAGAAATCATCCATGAAAACCTTCATACTCTGTTCCAGCATGTCTTAGAAGATAGCCATCATGCAACGTTGAAATGTAGCAGGGGCATTACATAGTCCAAATGGAATCCTGCGAAAAGCAAAAGTAACATACGGACATGTAAAAGTTATTTTCTCCTGATCTTCTGGGGCGATGGAAATCTGATTGTACCCAGAATATCCATCCAGAAAGTAATAGAATTCATGTCCCGCCAGTCTGTCCAGCATCTGATCAATGAATGATAGCGGAAAATGGTCTTTCCTTGTTGCTTTGTTCAACTTCCGGTAGTCAATACATACCCTCAATCCAGTCACTGTTCTTGTTGGAATCAGCTCGTTCTTTTCATTTGTGACTACAATAATTCCTCCTTTCTTTGGCACACACTGTATATGACTCACCCAACTGCTATCTGAGATGAGGTAAATGATACCAGCATCCAACCATTTGATGATTTCTTTCTTCACGACCTCCTTCATGATTGGATTTAGTCTTTGTTGATGCTCCATTGTGGGTTTGTACTCGTCGTTCATCAGAATCTTGTGCATGCAAAATGATGGGCTAATGCCTCGAATGTCTACTATAGTCCAGCCAATGGCCTTCTTGTGTTCTCGTAACACTCTCAGCAACTTTTCTTCCTGCTCCAATATTAGCGAAGAAGAAATAATCACAGGTAATTCAAAAGAGTTTCCAAGGAATGCATACCTGAGATAGCTCGGAAGTAACTTCAGCTCCAACTCCGGTGGTTCTTTAATTGAGGGCTTGATCCGCTCGTTCTTTGGTAGTTCCAGACTTTCCACTGGTGGTGTTGATTTGAAACGAAATGGTTTGTCAAGATAGTTGATACATTCCAGAATTTCAGCATCTAGCTCGCTATCAGTCATGTTGGTGATGCAAACTTCAAGTTTATCCGTGGGAATTGTATCAGTTTCCTGGACGATACTATCAACAACATCAATTCTGAAACATTCTTCCTCATTGTCATCGCTCGGGAATTTCATGGCTTTGAAGACATTGAAGGTAACTTCTTGGTCCTGAACTTTCATGATTAGTTCTTTTTTTTGTACATCAATAACAGTTCGACCTGTAGCCAAGAATGGTCTCCCAAGGATGATAGGAACATATTTGTCTTCCTCTATGTCAAGGATAATGAAATCTGCTGGGAGAATAAGTTTGTCGACTTTGACCAGCACATCTTCAACTACTCCTCTCAAAAATGCGAGCGTTCGATCAGCAAGTTGCAAAGAGACTGAGGTAGGCATTGCTTCTCCAATTTACAGTTTCCTGTAAATAGAAAAATGCATTAAATTAACACTTGCACCTAAGTCACATAAAGCCTTACCGATGTAATGTTCTCCAATGGTGCATGGGACTGTAAAACTGCCAGGATCTTTCAACTTTGGGGGAAGTTTCCTCTGAATGATGGCGTTGTATTCTTCTGTCAATGCTACTGTCTCATAATCTCCCAATCTTCGTTTTCGTGAAAGAATGTCTTTTATGAATTTGACATAGCTGGGCATTTCTTCCAACGCTTCTGCAAATGGGATGTTGATATGCAGCTTTTTGAAAACCTCCAAGAAACGAGCAAATTGCTTATCCATTTTGTTTTTCTGACGCTGTGGAAAAGGTGGAGGTGGAGTGATTTGATCTTTTTCCTTTGCTTATTTTTCCTCTATCTATTGTTCTGCTTCTTTTGGAATTTCTTCAATGGATGCCTTGATTCCAACATCTTTATTGATTTCAGTTGCGCTTTTCAAGGTAATGGCTTGACATTGCTCCTTCCCTCGGTTCATTGGATTTAGTTTTGTGTTGCTGGGAAAATTTCCTAGCGGTCTGTAACTCTGAGCATTGGCCCGTTGTCCAATTTGATTCTCCAGTGCTTTAATAGAAGCAGATTGGCTTTGAAACATAGCATCATACTTTTTTAACTGAGCCAGCACTTCCGCTATCCCTGGTTCATTTGCCTGCTCCTGGCCTTTATTTTGTTTTTGGAATCCGGGTGGTGGATAGTTCTTTTGCCCTAAATTATTGCCTCTTCTTGTTGATTTGGTTCTGGTCCTCCATAAGGTGAATTTGTGGTTCCAATATTACTTTGCGTGCTGAGAGTCTCCATGAATTTACATATCTGATCCAGCTTGGCGTTGACTGCTGTATTGGCTCCAACTTCATAAATTCCAGCAATTCTTTGGATCATGCTCCTTTCTGTTGGCCACAAGGAATTGTTGTTGGTCATTTCTTCGATTAAGTCTCAGGCTTGATCTTCTCTTTTTGCCATTAAAGCTCCTCCAACAGCAGCATCAATTGTGGTTCTCATCAGTCCAGTGAGTCCATTATAGAAAGTTTGGACTTGAAGCCATTTTGGAATCTCATGGTGAAGACATTTCCGGAGCAAATCCTTGTACATTTCCCAAGCTTCGTAGAGAGTTTCCGAGTCATGTTGTACAAAAGATGTGATGTCATTCCTCAATTTTGCTGTTCTGGCTGGTGGAAAATATTTTGCAAGGAATTTGGTGGCTAGAGTGTTCCAAGTTGTGATGGAACCTGCTGGTAGTGAATGTAGCCAAGCTTTTGCTATGTCTTTCAAGGAATATGGGAAAACATGTAGTCTCATTGCTTCTTCTGCTGCTAGGTTGTAATTGAAAGTGCCGCAAACTTTCAGGAAGTTGCTGATGTGGGCATTAGGATCTTCAGTTGCATTCCCTCCAAACTGCACTGACTGCTGAATCATCTGAATGCATGTTTTGATGTCACACGCATTTGCTGGTAAGGGAGGAAGTACAATACATGAAATGAAGCCGTCAACCACCGGAATGGTTCTATCTCGAATGGGAATTGGTGGTGCAACTTCTAAATATTCAGGTTCCATGTTAACAATTGCTTCTTGGCCTTCTCGCATTTCCCTTCTCAACTGTCTGATGGTTCTTTCAATTTCTAGGTCAAGCGATCGGAGTTCAAAGCTTCTGGTTCGTCTCATGTAGTGTCTGAGAACCTGAAACACAAGAAACACAAAAACAATAAGCAAAAAGAATTAGACACAAGTAACGTATGTAACCTCAAAACTAATAGTGAAAGGTAACTAAGTCCCCGACAACGGCGCCAAAAACTTGACTGATGTAATCACACGCGTATAACGCAAGCGCACGTATCGTTCAAGTAGTATAAAAAGTATCGATCCCACGAGGACTTAATACCTAGGCTATTAATTTATGAAGTCAAATTTTTACGAGTATCTAATGGATTGATTGATTGATTGGGTATTGACTTAAAATTAAAACAAGTAAATAAAATGACGCAAAATGAAGTTGAGGAAAATTCAAATTTATAAAAATATCAAGGGTTGTGAATTATTCCAATATCTTTTAAAAGATGAAGTGATTATTTCATGTTTGTGTAGTATATTGGTTTACTAACTTGGAACACTAAATTATGCAAAAGCCTATGTCGATAGTCAGCTGCACATACCTAGTGTAACCCAATTAAACCATCTGTCTATGTCAATCAAATTATATGGATTCATTAAGATTAAGTTCCAATTATGGCTACCCCCGCCCGACAGGTATATGTCTATCCTCAAAGAAGATCGTGGGCTATTAAGTCTAAGGCTGAAACCTAAAATTCAATTGTCAAGTTTATTTTAAGTTTACCAGATCAATCTTATTAGTGGCCAGTTAACAAGACGCATTATGCTTAAGACTTAATAAGTAAATCTTTATATTACCCAAACTATAAAATAACCCCTTATAACCCGATGATATTGGTAGACCCGGCCAAGGTTCCGGTTCCAACCGATTCTGGTTCCGGTTCCGGAACCGAACCGGAAGGGACCGGTTCGATTGGGGTTCCACCCCAACTCGAACCGGTCCGAACCGGTGGAACCGTACGGTTCCACCGGTTCGGAAGGTTCCAACCGGAACCGTAGGGTTCCTGTTATATTATTATATAAAATATAAATTACTAATGTAACCCTAATAACGGTAATAAAACGGTTATTTTTAGGGGCATTTTTGGTATCAAAAAAATTCTAAAATTCTATAAATATGATTCATTTTTCATAATTTCATCACACCAAATTCTCAACTCTCTCATTTTCTATAAATCTCTTATTCTCAATCTTACTTCAATACAATTCTTTATAATCTTATATTCTTATTCTCAATCTCAATTCATTTAGTTGTTAATTTGTTATCATTCGCATCGCAATTATTCAATTTTCTTATTTTTTTCCTAATTTCTCAAACGAAAAATGGAAAGCTCATCTGAGAACATTATGTCAAATATGCCAACCCAAGAGAGCGGCCCTAGTGTCAGTGCACAATCACGGAGAAGAGAAGTTAAGGCTCGGTCCTCGGATATTTTCAAAATTCATTTTACTTTGGAACGCCTAGAAGATGGTTCACAACGAGCAATTTGCAACTATTGTGGGGTTATCTATAAATTTTCTGGTGGATACGGCAATATGATCAAGCACATGGAAAAACATCATCCGGTTGAATTTGGCATTGATACGACGCAGACTCAAATGGCCAGGTACGCATCATCTAGTAGAGGTACGAGTACTGTAGATTTATTTAAATATTCTGATGCAAAAAATAGAGAAGAATTTGCGAAATTAACATGTATGGCACATCTTTCTTTAAGCTTTGGTGAAAAACTTCATTTTACTAATTACGTGCATAATGCTTTAAACCCTGCTGCATGTAGAATGACTCGAAACACAACAAAACGTCATATTTTCAAATTATATAAAGATGGTAAAATATTTTTAAATGAAATATTTAAAGAGATGAAAGGTCGTATTTCTATATGTTCTGATATTTGGAGTGACCATTGGCAAACACACTCATACATGGGTGTGACTTGTCATTGGATTGATGCATCATTTACCATGCAAAAAAGACTTATTGCATTTAGAGTTTTTGATGACCCACATACTGCACATAATATTTATAGAATGATGAAGGTAATTTTGATGAATATGGTTTAGTAGAAAAAATTTTAACAATTGGAATTGATAATGCATCTGCAAATACTGCATCCATTCATGATTTAAAATCCTTATGTAAACCAAATTTAGGGGGTCGATTTTTTCATATTCGTTGTACATGTCATGTCCTTAACATATGTGTGCAAGACGGACTAAAATTATTATCACCTTTCCTTGATCCAATTAAAACGGCATTTAACTGTATTTGGTCATATTCTCAAGTTATGAGAGAATGGACCAAGTTTTGTAAAATAAATGGTATTAAACCGATTAAATTTTCAAGAGATGTTCCAACACGTTGGAATTCTACTTATTTTCTTTTATGTCAAGCATTTCAATACAAAGATGCATTATGTAGTTTTTTTTCTCAACATGTTCAAAATATCACACTTTATCCTAGTCAATGGAATATTTGTGAAAAAATTTAGATATTTTAAGAGTTTTTAATGATGCTACTTTAGTTTTTAGCGGTGTTTATTATCTTACAGCACATTTATTTCTTCTTGAGAGTTTGAATATTGTTGGCACTCTCGATGAACATGTTGACAGTGACGACCCTAATGATATTGTTTTGCTCGAAGCCATTACTGCTATGAAGGTAAAATGGTTGAATTATTTTAGAGAAATTCCTTTACTTTATCTTATTGCTGCTGTTTTTGATCCTAGATTTAAATTAGAAGGTTTGAATGGTGGTTTACAAGCTTACTATGGTTATTTAGGAATATTAGATGATGTTGATATTACGAGCATAATGACGAAATTAAGAAGTGATTTAATTATTTTATTTAATGATTATATTGTAAGATATAACTTAGGAACATTATGTCAATCTAGTAGTAGCGAACCAGTAATTCAAACAAGACTTAGCGCATGGGATCGTTGGTTATTGCAACGAAATAAAAAATCTAGGGATACGACAACAACTAATAACCCTGAATTAGATAATTATTTATCTACAAATTTTGAGTTTTCTAATGAAAGTTTATGCAGTAAAAATTTTAAAATCCTTGAATGGTGGAACCGGCATCAAATATATATCTTGTTTTATCTATTATTGCTAAAGAGATCTTGGCAGCACCTATTTCCACCGTTGCGGTTGAGTAAGCCTTCAGCTTGGGAGGTAATATATTGGAAGCTAGACGATCTTCATTACATCCAAGCACTCTATAAGCAACAGCTTGTGTGGATGATTGGACTCGAGCTGATCTGAGACAACAAGAAGATGCCCCCGATGATTTTGAAGATTTGTTCGATAATGCTTCTGCAATAAGTGCAAGCGGAACCGGAGCCGAATGATCAACTGATAATGATGATTGATAATTGTAAAATTATAATTTACAAAGGAGATATGTCTAAAAGACTAAAACTTGTAATGGAACTACGTGAGCTTTGATTCCTCTCACCCTTGGAGGATACGTAGGCAACTTAAATTTTTACAAATTTAAGCTCAAGCTCTTCAATGTAATAATTTTTTTTTATTTATAAAATTCATTCATTTATTTTATTAATTTAAATTATATATATATATATATTTGAATCGAACCGAACCGGAACCGAATTCGGTTCCGGTTCGGTTCGGTGTTTCGGTTCCACTTAAGTGTGGAACCAGAACCGAACCGGATTTAACCGATTCGGTTCCGGTTCCACACTTGTGGAACCGGAAACCGACCGGTTCGGTTCGGTTCCGAACCGAAACCGAACCGCCGGCCGGGTCTAGATATTGGAATTCATCACAACTCCATATAACGGACTTAGTTACGACTCATATCCAAGGCTAATAACAGCTTAAATAAAATAAAGACATAAAATAAATGCTGAATGATGAAAATTAATAAAGTAAATGCTGGAAAGTAAATGCTGGAAATTAAAAACGTAAATAAAACAATAAAGAAATGATGGGGTTAGAGGATCCACTTTTAATATTTCAAAATTAGAAATCTCTCTTATTCTCAATGTTTACCGATTAATTAACCAGACCATAAAGACGATAATTTCATTTGTCTCAATTAAATCCAACCGACCATATAGGCGGTAACAAGGTTATACCTAAACCGACCATATAGGCGGAAACTACGTCTGAAATGTAAAACTGACCATATAGGCGGTAAATAAGATTGTCACCTAAACCGGTCATATAGGCGGTAACTAATTAATCCAAATTTTAATTAAAATAAGGGGATTAATCTAATTCATTATATTAAAAGTCTCACATTTTCACCCCAGCAGAATGAGAATATATGATCATGCTGTAAATGAAAACACACAAAATTTTATAATTAAATAAAAAGAAGATACAAGAAAACTTAAGTAAATTTACAAGACACTTTCCTTTAGGTTTTCATGGAGAAATTCCTCCAAAGAAAACATGGAAAATTTACGAAGTTTAGTTTGGTATTTATAGGAAAATCTAAAGGCTTTCACCAATTTCTCCACCAATTGCTCCACCAAACATGGCACCAAACATGACACCAAATCCTCTACCAAACATACAAGCATGTTTGGTGGAAGTTCAACAATTTTTATTTTTTTATTTTATTTTATTTTATTTTATATTTTTAAGATGACTATAGTAATTACGCAAAATACACTGGATTATTCATCAATTTCGGTCTTGCAAAATTCAGAATTCGAAAATATTTAAATCTTCAAAGTTGTAGATCTTTGTGTCTTCTTTAATCTGGAACTTGAATCAGCTCAATCGTATATCGGATGAAAAAGTTATGGCCAAAATATCAAACTTGCGCAAAATTAGAATTTAGGACTGCACTTCGTGACGCGTATAGTAAATTTCCGTTTTCGCCATTTTTTGTTCCGGATTTCATCGTTTTAGCCCTATGTTGATTACATCAAGTCTCTATACTTTATTATCTGCAAAACACATCAAAACACATCAAAACGTTCATCAAACCCGAGAAACTAAACAAAATATTAGGTAAAAGAGGCGGTAAATATTGATATATTTTCCGCTCATCATGTCTTGTGTGATATTTTAGTTTATTTTTTGAATCTAGTTCTTAAGACTTCTTGTTGTTTGGCCACCAATAAGATTGATTTGGTAAACTTAAAATGAACTTGGAAAATAGATTTTAGGTTTAGTCATAGACTCAATAACAACGATCTCATTTTAGGGATTTCCCTCTAAGATATGAATATATCTATAGGGCGGGTCTAAGCACAATTAGAACTTAAACTTAATGAATTTGAGGTTTCTTACTTAACATAGGCATATAGTTAATTAAGTAACTTTGAATATTTGCATTTGACTAACGGAATAGGCTTATGTATACATTCGTGTTCAAGGTTAATAAACTAGTATATTACACAAGCATAAGGTAATCAATTCATCTTTAGAAGAATATTGGTAGGATTCAGAACCCTGAATATTTTCATATCATTAATTAATCTTGAAATCTACCTTAGTTTTTTTTTTTTTAGGTAAAAATATCATCCAACTAACAATCAATTTAAATACTTGTAGGAATTTAGTTTCAATAATTAATAGCATAAGTGACAAGTCCTCGATGGATCAATACATTTATACTACTTGAGCGATACGTGCGCTTGCGTAACGTGTGTGATTTCACCAATCAATGATCACTACGGAATATAAGTGCAATGAATTGATGATCACTCCAAAATGGAAGTACACCAGAGTGACTAACATCACTCCAGTATGGAAGTATAATGGAGTGTCTGGCCTCAATCCAAGCTAGAAATACAATGGAGTGACTGATTTCTCTCCGGAATGGAAGTGTATCGAAATGGTGATCACTTTGGAATAAAAGCACACCGGAGTAATTGTCATATCTCTGGAATGAAAGCACACTGGAGTGACTGACATTACTCTAGAATGAAAGTAAACCAGAGTGACTGGCATCATTCTGGAAAGAAAATAAACTAATGTGACTGACATCACTACGAAATGGAAGTACATCAGGATGATTATGCCCAACAATTAAAGTAATTAACTAATATCATAGATAGATAATCATCAATTACCACCTCACGCATTTGAAGGCAATTGGAAACCATAAAGACTTTTTTGAATGGCCGAGATCCACGCTAACTTCATGCCACCATCTTACCCTATGGAGAAATTTGTAATCTAAATATCTCAACAAGCCAGGGGGTTGGAAATTTTTCCATTTGAGAATTCTCATAAAGATGATCATCATTAAAGGAATTCAAACCAACGATGAGCTTTAAAGATGTGATAATCAATGCCAATAGTTCATTGAACCTTCATTATATAAATCTACATTTCGTGACAAATCAAGGAACCCGTGGAAAATCATAAATACATTCATCTATGTTAAATTTCCACGTTACAAGAAGAGTCTCTATTCTATACTCAAGAAGCACCCTTTTAAAGTACCTATTTCACAACAGTGATATCTGATAAAGCACTTCAATCTATCCACCCTAACAGTTAGCTTATAATTCCATTCTAAAATATTCCTCCTAAATTTATTTTTCCACAAATTACCTAAAATCTTCTCCAAGTTTCTCCAAAAATACAACCTACCTAAGTTATCAAAAAGCCTAGATTGGTTGCAAGTGTTAGCAAAAGTTGCATTCTTCAACAATGGGACTATGGGAGCATGCTATGTGCTCTCAACAGACACTGCTTAAGACATACGTGAATCTGCAATCAGTAATCAGCAAGTGAGCTTCTTCTTCCTATACCATACTCATGCATAAAAGAACATTCTCACAATGATAAAAGAGAGCAGAACATACAAAAGAGAATGTTTTGTTTTTGCCAGATACCTCTTAAAAAAAGAAAAAAAAAAACCAACCAGCAAGAAAATAATCAATCTCAGTTCCAAACAAATGGATCCCAGTTTTTCCTTCCAAAAGCTTGCGCTTGATTATGACAAAACTACACTTGTTGCCAAACATTGATAAATACCACGAAAAACCAAAGCATCCATAATTATACTACAGAAACATTCATTTCACTAATAATTGCAACACAATTAGCATGAGATAAATTAGCTTAACATGATTGCAAAGACATTAGCTTAAATATGTACGAGACTTCATAATATCATCACTTTACAATAATCTGAAAAGAGTAAAATTCCAAGACCCAAACACAATCAGATTACAGTGTAATGCATTCACCTTTTCACGTCCATACTAGGGGTGGCAATTTGGGTCAGGATTCGTTTATTCGTTTGATTTTATTCGCTTTAAAGTGAATACGGGTTTGAAAAAATTTATTCGTTTAATAATTGGGTCAATTCGATTCGGTTCGTTTATTCATTTAGGATTCGTTTTATTTTTTTTTTTTTACTAGTTATTGTTATTTTTCAATTAAGATTAGAGAAATTATGACTAATTACCATAGAAATTTTTTTTTCGATATTTGGTGAGGTATTTTTAATAAATATATTAATTACATATTTATACGTATATATTTATGAAGAATTAATATAAATCAACTATGGTAGATTATGATATTAAATAATATCATGACTAAACGAATTGCGAATCTTGATATTAGGATTCGTTTAATAAATGAATCGAATACGAATCCATCACATTTCGATTCGATTCGTTGATTCGGTTTGCCATACCTAATTCATGCTGATAAAAGATGAAAATTACTATACTAAGTTTCCTACCCAAGTTCATCCTCAAAATTCCTCACAACAATACAAAATTTATTGTACTCAGCCACAACCAGTTCCACCTCATGAAAAACTATTGAAATGGAAAGAGATATGCTATTAAAAATCCTCAATGTACGGTAACATAAAGGCAACCAGAAATATACCAAAATCAAATCCTGCAAAATCCTTCCAAGATGTCACCAAACTAGGCATCTTATATCACCACAGGTTGCAAAATAAAGAGGGCAATAAAGTATAGGGTTATTTTCGCGAATCAATATTTCAGAAAAGCAAATTCCAGTTATAATTCTAGCATTTACTTCAAAATTCAAAAATGTCAGACCCAGAATTTGACAATCAAACCTCAAACCAACCAAACCAAACCAAACAAAAGTATTTTTCACTAAGTGAAGCCATTGTTTCTATCTAGAATTATTTAAATGGAATCAACAATCAAACATGAGCACAAATTTATCTAAACTCAACCGAAGCCCACAATATTCATAGAAAATTAAACTCAACAAATTAAACTGCATTATTTGACCGAATCACTAAACAAACGAAATGGATCAAAAGAGAACAAGAAGGGAATGAAATTCATGCCTCTCTATTATTAGTGATTTTGAGAACCAATTTGCCATCGCAATACCGATACTTCATGTAATACATCATCTATGTCCTAAATTCGATCCAAAAATAAAAATCATTACATTTCACCTTATTTATCAAGCAAAATTGTTCTTCTAACTCTATTTAATTGCTGATTAAAAAAAAGGTAACATACAGATTGGGGATCGGCTTTGTATAACTGCACAGATCGGTCAACGAACTTGTCCCACGAAGTTATATAAATCATTCTTGCGTCGCAGACAAGTCGAGAAATGAATGAATTGATCAGAAAGAAATCTCTGCAAATGCAATCGTTACTCTAGGTTAGTGGAGGACACGATTGAGAATTTACCGTCAAGAATTATTTAAATTGAAAAAAAATAGCCAATTTAATCGAGCCGAGAAAACGATTTCGTTATTATGCCAAATATTTCTCTTTTATATATCGAGGATATGTTTGTACTTTCATGTGAGAAACGAACAATACACATATCTATATATATAATAAGGTGCGGATAAGTAGCACATCAGGAGCTGCTTGCCTAAGTTGCTTCACGTGCATTTCACTCTAGCTTCACTTGCTTGCGGCTTTATCATTTAGGTGCTTCGTTTGCTAGCTGCTTCAATCCATTTGTCTTCTTTTCCAGTTAATTCTTCTTTCGTTATGCTTCGTCTTGAGCTTAAGAAGATTCTGGCCACTGACATCTCTTCAGAATGACGATCACTCCGGACTGGAAGTACACTGGAGTGATGATCACTCTGGAATGGAAATACATCGAAGTGACTCACATCACTCTGAGACCGAAATGACTGACATCACTTCGAAATTACTGTACATCGGAGTAATGATCACTACGGAATGAAAGTACACCAGAGTGACTGACATATCACCAGAATGAAAGCACAGCAAAGTGACCGACATATCTTCAGAATGAATGTACAACAGACCAAAGTTTAAAAATAGGTGGCGGCGCCTCGAGGCGACCGGCCATTGAGGCCCGAGGCGGCGAGGCGGGCGCCTCAATCCGAAAATTGAAAAAATAATTAAAATTGTAATATCAGAATAATAAAAACATGTTAAATCCAAAATACATTCATTTCTTCATAATTCATAATATGTTCAAACAATTATTGATAACTAATCCCTAAATAAGCTATCATCTATAGCATATTGAAACAGTTCAGACTTAAAATACATATGATATACCACTATACGAATACGACATGATAGTTAACTGAAGTGTGTATTTTTGGCCAATTAATTGAAGCTTACTGCTTACAACATGATAGTTCACTAAAGTGTGTAATTACAGTATTACACATTTACACCAAATATGATTTTAGTTCAGAACTTGCACTTAAATCTTTGTATATTGCCTTCAAAATAAGTTTATTTTTTTTCTCTAGTTTCTTTAATGGATTTTTTTAGGTCATTAACAAGTTAAAATAAAAAAACAAAAAAAAAATTAAAAAAACAAGCTGAACAGATTACCACAAATGCTGCCGTCATCGTCACCGTCGCCGAGAGAGAGAGAGAGAGCAGAGGAGGACGAGAGATAGAGAGAAGTATAAGCCGAGCGAGATAGCAGAGGAGGCCGAGAGAGAATATAAAAACCCTAGAATCAAATTTCTTCTTTTTTGTTAATACTGTAAATGAAACGACGACGTTTTGAAATCCCCAAAACGTCATCGTTTCATTTAATAAAATTTCAAATTAAAAAAAAAAAGGTTTCGGGTGAGGCGGCCGCCTCAACGCTATCGTTTCATTTAATAAAATTTAAAATTAAAAAAAAAAAGGTTTCGGGTGAGGCGGCCGCCTCACAAAAACCGAAATAGGCGGCCGCCTCAACGCGCCATCGCCGCGAGGCGGCGAGGCGGCGCCTCGACCGAATTTTTAAACAATGCAACAGACTGACTAACATCACTTCGGAATGGGAGTACACCGGAGTGATGATCACTCCAAAATGAAAGCACATGAGAGTGACTGACATCACTCCAATATGGAAGTACAATGGAGTGACTGACATCACTACGGAATGAAAACACACCGAGACGACTGTCATGTCTCCAGAATGAAAACACACTAGAGTGACTGTCATGTCTCTGAAATGAAAGCACACCGAAGTTACTGACATTACTCCGAAATGCATCACTTCAGAAAGAAAGTAAACCGTTGTGACTATCACTCCAGAATGGAAATACTCTGGATGATCATATTATACCCAACATAGAGAATGAAAAATGAAAGTAAATGAACCTACCTATAGCATAGATAGACAATCATCCAATTACCACGTCATGTATTTGAAGGCAATTGCAAACTATACGGACTTCCTTGAATGGCCAATGTCTACTCTAACTTCATGACACCATCTTGCCCTATGGAGAAATTTATAATCTAAATATCTCAAAAGGCCAGTGCATTTGAGAATTCTCATATATCTGATCATCATTAAAGGACTTCAAACCTCTTAGGAGCTTTAAAGTTGTCATAAGCAGTGCCAATAGTCCACTGAACCATCATTTCATAAATCTACATTTTGCCACAAATCAAAGAACCCGTGGAGAATTAGAAATACAATCATCTATGTTAAATTGCCCTGTTTCAAGAAGAGTCTATATTCTCTACTCAAGAAGCATCCTTTTAAAGTAGCTATTTCACAACAGTGATCTCTTATAGAGAACTTCAGTTTATCCACCCTAAGAGTTAGTTTCTAACTCAATTCAAAATTATTCCTCCGAAATTTATTTTTCCACAAATCTCCTAAAATCTTCTCCAAAAATACAACCTACAAAAGTTGTCAAAAAGCCGATATCGGTTGCAAGTGTTAGGAAAATTTTCATTCTTTAGCAATAGGAGCATGCTATGTTGCTCTCAGGCATAAAAGAGCATCCAGCACAATGATAAAAGAGAACAGAACATACAAAATAGAATGTTTTTTCCTGCCAGATACCTCTTAAAATAAGAAAAGTGACCAACCAGCAAGAAAATATTCAATCTCTGTTCCAAACAAATAGATCCCAGAATGAGCTTTTGATTATGACGAAAACTACACTTGTTGCCAGACATTGATAAATACCACAAAAAACCAAAGCAACCATAACTATACTACAAAACCACTTAACAAACATTAATTTAACTAGTAATTGCAACACAATTAGAATGAGAAAAATTAGCTTAAAATGATTGCAAAGACATTAGCTTAATTATTATAGGGTTATTTCCGTGAATCAATATTTCAGAAAAGCAATTCCAGTTATAATTCTATACTTCAAAATTCAAAAATATCACACCCAGAATTTGGCAATCAAACCTCAAACGAACCAAACCAAACCAAACAAAAGTATTTTCCGCTAAGTGAAGCCATTGTGCTCTATCCAGAGTTATTAAAATGGAATCAACAATCAAACATGAGCACAAATTCAGCTAAACTCAAACCAAAGACCACAATATTCATAGCAAATTAAACATAACAATTAAACCGCATTATTTGACCGAATCACTAAACAAACGTTAATTGATCAAAAGAGAACAATAAGTGAATGAAATTCATGCCTCTCTGTTATTAGTGACTTTGTGAACCAATTTATCATCGCAATGCCGATACTTCATGTAATACCTCGTCTCTGTCCCAATTTCGATCCACAAACAAAAATCATTACATTTCACCTATTAATCAAGCAAAACCACTCCGGGTATATAGACTATCAGCCAAATCCACTATATTGAAAAAACTTACAACGATGATATATGACCTAAGGTGACAACTTCACTGACTTGAATACCTCTATACTGTAATAACTCGAAGAACTCTCGAAGCCCGCACCAAACGGCCTTCTCAAGAATCTCTGAAGTCTGTGAATGGATCAACAAACTATCAATCTTCCTCCTAAAGAACTCTGAAGGCTTAAAAAATTGGGTTAGGTTTGTGTTTATGTGTTGATGGTAAATCAAAGCTCAATCTCACCAAAATAAAGAAGACATGGAAACAATGAATTATTCAAGGTGATTTATCAAGACGGTTGAAACAATAAGTTTTTAAGCTCTGAATAATATGGTTCCAACACTTGATAAGGTGGCTCTAAGTTTGTTTATATAAGTAAGGTAGATGTAAGGTTTTCTTTATGCTAAACAGGCTAAAAAATGCGTCCAAAATAACCAAGTCCCGTAATTTCGTTTGAATGCCACAAGAACGCAGTTTCGAACGCACCTCGAAAGCAAACACACTGGAAGGTTTCATTCGCACGGGAAGATGAATGCAATATACACGGGAAACTACTGTAAAGTTTCATTCGAACCCAAATAATAACATGACAGAAACGTTACTCGTTCAAACGCAAACACGAACGCAACATTAATGCATATCTGCTATCTTCATGCACAGTCTGCCAAATATCAGTCCAATTGCTCTGAAATCTTCAAGACTCATTATAACTCAATTGAACTTTGTTTATTACGGACATTATCAACAAAAATGGAACTAACAATATCCACTCTAAAAAGTGCACAAAGTAGGATTGAACTGTTGTAAATTCTGTAAATATAGAGTATGGATGTAGGAGGGTCATGTCCCTTGAGTAATGCCCTATGGGAGAGGCATGGACATGTAGGGACATGTCCTCTAAAATTAATAGAACATACCTTTAGGATCCAAAGGGTTTAAGGGAGGGGTATAACCCTTGTGAGGGTTACACCTCAAACCAAAGGGTGTCATCAAAGGCACCATTCCATGTCTATTTAAAGGAGCCTTCATTGTTCTTTCAAGCATCTGAAATCCAGTACAAAAGTCTCATTCATTAGTTTTAGAGTCAGAGAGAGTTCCCACCATTGTCCAAGTTCAAGATCTTGTTAAGGAGTGTCCTTTGAACAAGAGGAATCCAAGTAATCCTGGGAGGACGTTAGCCACAAAATCCGTAGAGCACCGAGACGGGGCTAATAAGTTCTTAAGGACAGAGGCAACTCGACTTGGACTATATTTTTCGTCAATTTTCCAGGTTTTTCTTTTGCTTTAAGGTTTCGGGTTTATGTCTAAGTTGGCATTTTAGTGTAGATCTGTATTTGTGTTCTGGTTTGATTTATTTAATGCATGTTGATTTCGTTTAATGACACTTAATTCCCTAACATTCTTAAGAACTTATTAATTTTAGTGTTGTTAGATGAGAATTTGCATGTATTAAAAGCCATTTTTCTGGAAAAATATAGTTTGTGCATGAAAAATACGCAAGGGCGTTCGAACGCCCGACGAACGCGTAGGCAAAATTGTGAATTTTCGTAAGAACGTTCGAACGCGTATTCAAACGTAACTCGAACGCAAGCCTTCTGCCTTAGAACGTTCAAACGCGTATTCAAATGCAACTCGAACGCAAGCCTTCTGCCTTAGAACATTCGAACGCGACTTCAAATGCAACAGGAACGTAAACCCTCTAGAACATTTCGTTCGAACGCGTTTTTGTACACTACACGAACGTAAACCCTCTGGAATATTCCGTTCAAACGCGTTTACAAACGCGACATGAATGTGAACTCACTGGTTAGTTTCGTTTGAACGAAGATACGAACGCGACACTAACGAATTGATCCTGGAATTGTTTCTAAATTGAAATAGACTTAGATTAACTTCATTTATCATAATATTAACTTAGTAAAATCATATATTGTATTGCAATAATCTTAGTAGTATAGATTTAAGTTAATTATCACAAGCATATACATAGTGATAAAGTTGAAATTTAATTGTGTGTTGTATACTTGGTTGAAAATTAAAAGTGTAATCTTACACAAATAATTCCGTCCAAGCTTGATTGATTTATACACATATACAAATATATATACACACATTGTATTGTGAAATTGGAAGTGTAATACTAAGTTTGAATTCCTAAGAGATTCTATTGAGGAAGTGTTTAAAGGATATTCTGTCAAAAAGGCGATAAGAGCCTAAGTGGTCAGGGATTTAAGTGGTTACACCGGACCCCCCTCGTCCTCTGGGAATATTCCTTTATTTACTTATCATAAGAAATCTTAGTCGTAAATTCAAGGACTTGTGTTTGTTGGTACTACTATCCAATATAACAACGAGTGGATACTTGGTATATCACTTGAACAAGATCATTTGTTGATCGTTGTCCAATTTGTCTTTTGTAGACTTATTGATCGCTGTTGATTTTTCCAGTTACATATGGCTAGCGGAAACATCTCAGTACTGGTCGCTCATGGAGAAAAATCGGAAAAGTTTGGTGGAGCAAACTTTAAACAGTGGCAGAGAAAAATGTTGTTCAACCTGACAACTCTCCAATTGGCTAAGTACCTCAAAGATCCTCCGGGTCCTGTGGAGGGGGAAACGGAAACAGCCAAGCAACTACGAGAAGAGACATGGTCGTCTGGCGACTTCTTGTGTAAGAACTACCTTTTGAGAGGACTTGATAATACCCTGTACAATGTGTACCAAGGCATGATTTCTGCGAAGATTCTCTGGGAATCTCTCAAGAAGAAATACAAAACCGAGGATGCCGGGCAAAAGAAATTTATCGTGGGTAGGTTCCTGGACTACAAAATGGTAGATTCAAGAACGGTAATGTCTCAGTTGGTTGAACTGTAATTGATCATTCATGAAATATTGGATGAAGAGATGAAACTTTGTGAGACGTTTCAAGTTGCCACCATCATTGAAAAGTTATCTCCATCATGGAAGGACTTTAGGAGCTATCTGAAACACAAAAAGAAGAAGATGAGCCTTGAAGATCTTGGAGTTCGATTGAGGATTGAAGAGGACAACAGGAAGTCCGAGAAGGCCAACTACAAGACTATGGAGTCTAAGGCCAACATCGTCGAGGGTGTAAAGGGTAGCAAAAAGAGAAAGAATAGTGGAGCTGATTCTTCCCAAGCTAACAATAAGTTCAAGAGGAAGTGCTACAACTGTGGAAAAAACGGTCATATGGTAAAGGACTGCAGAAACAAGAAGTCTTAGGACAAGGGCAAAAAAAAGAAAAATGAGGCCCATGTCACTGAAGATGAGCAGCTGACTGATGAGATCTCAGAGATGAACCTCTCAATAGTGGTAACTGAAGCCAACTTGGTTGGGAATCCGAGAGAATGGTGGGTAGACACTGGGGCTACTCGTCATATCTGCGCAGATAGTAAAATATTTTCCTCGTATCAGATGGTCGATGGTGGCGATCATCTGACAATAGGAAACTCGTCTACCTCTAGAGTGGTTGGACAAGGCACAGTGGTTCTGAAGATGGCATCTGGAAAGGAGCTTACATTGAAGAATGTTTTGCATGTTCCTGATATTCGGAAGAACTTGGTCTCAGTCTCTCTCCTTAGCGAGAATGGCTTTAAGCTTGTATTTGTTTCTGAAAAGTTTATATTGACCAAAAATGATGTGTATATAGGAAAAGGATACCTCACTGAGGGTCTTTTCAAGTTCAATGTAATGACTGTCAATCGACACAGTGCTAATAATAAAGCTACATCTTCTGCTTATATTATTGAGTCACAAAATGTATGGCATGGTAGGTTAGGACATGTTAATTATGATACGATGCGTAAATTAATTAACATGGACCTTATACCTAAATTTGCAATTGATAACCAACATAAATGTAAGGCATGTGTTGAAGCAAAAATGCATAGAACATCATTTCATTCCATAGAACGAAGTTCTGTACCCTTGGAACTTGTACACACTGATGTGTGTGATATGAATATTGTGCAAACAAGAGGCGATAAAAAGTACTTTATCACTTTTATCGATGATATTACAAGATTCTGTTAAGTGTATTTGCTGAGGAGCAAAGATGAAGCTATTGAGAGCTTTATACACTATAAGAACGAAGTTGAAAATCAACTTGGCAAGAAAATCAAAAGAATCAGGAGTGATAAAGGTGGTGAATATGTGTCACCATTTGATGAATATTGTTCCAATCATGGAATTTTTCACGAGACTACTGCTCCTTATTCGCCTCAACAAAATGGGATTGATGAGCGCAAAAATCAAACGTTGAAGGAAATGATGAACGCCATGTTGACAAGTTATGGTTTACCCCGAACTTGTGGGGGGAAGTCTTGTTTTCCACAAACTACGTTCTAAACAAGCTACCTCACATAAGATTGGACAAGACACTGTATGAGTTATGGAAAGGTCACGTACATTCCTACAAATATCTGAAAGTGTAAGGGTGTCTTGCCAAAGTAATGGTTCCTAAACCTAAGAAGGTTAGAATACGACCCAAAACTGTTGATTGTATATTCATTGGATATGCTTGCAACAGTAGTGCATATCGATTCTTGGTACACAAGTCTGAGATTCCTGACATCAATCCGAATATGATAATTGAGTCAAGGAATGCGACATTTTTTGAAGAGACATTTACTTGTAAGGAAAGACAAAGAACAGAGTCTCTCAAAAGAACTATTGATACTGTCAAAGACAGTGATTAGGTTGACCAAGAGTCAGATCAACGTGAAAATGTTGAGACAATCGAACCAAGACGTAGCAAAAGAGCTAGAACGTCTAAGTCGTTTGGTCCCGATTTTCTGACATACTTGTTAGAAAATGAACCTCAAAGCTATAAAGAAGCAATGTTTTCGTCGGAGGCACCTTTGTGGAAAGAGACTATCAACAGTGAGATTGATTCCATCCTACAGAACCGTACTTGGGAGTTGGTTGATCTTCCTCCAGGTTGTAAGCCACTGGGCTACAAATGGATATTCAAACAGAAGATGAAACCGAATGGATCAATAGATAAGTACAAGGCAAGGCTTGTCATAAAAGGTTATAGACAAAAAGATGGCATTGATTACTTTGACACCTACGTCAATAAGAATGCTCATAGCCATAGCAGCTATATTTAGTCTTGAAATACATCAAATGGATGTAAAGACGGTATTCTTGAATGGTGAACTAGATGAAGAGATATACATGGAACAATCAGAAGGGTTCAATGTTCCTAGACAAGAACGGAAAGTGTGCAAACTTGTAAAACCCTTATACGGATTAAAACAAGCACCTAAACATTGGCATGAGAAATTTGACAAAGAGATGTTGTCGAGTGGGTTTAAAATCAATGAGTGTGATAAGTGTGTGTACATCAAATCAACTCAAAAATGATATGTCATTGTGTGACTCTATGTAGACGATATGCTGATAATTGGTAGTAATCATGAAATGATTCAGTCTACCAAGAAAGTGTTATACAGCAGATTTGATATGAAAGATTTAGGAGTAGCTGATGTGATCCTAGGAATTAAGATTTCTATGACATTAGAAGGATATATATTATCTCAAACTCATTATATTGATAAGATACTTGAGAAATATAACAAAGGGGATCTAAATGTGGCTAGAACTCTTGTAGACCTAACTCTTCATCTATCAAATAATACTGGCTCAAGCGTATCGCAATTAGAGTATTTGAGAATCATCGGAAGTTTGATGTATCTCACGAATTTCACACGACCTGATATCGCTCAAGCTGTAAACAGGCTTAGCAGATATACGAGCAATCCAGGACATAACCACTGGAAAGCCATAGTAAGAGTTTTGAGGTATTTGAGAGAAACTTCAAAATATAGGCTGCATTATGCGAGATATCCTGCTGTTCTAGAGGGATATAGCGATGCTAACTGGATATCTGATACAGTGGATTACAAATCTACGAGTGGATTTGTTTTCACACTTGGTAGTGCAGTCGTGTCATGGAAATCCTCGAGGCAAACATGTATTGTCCGGTCTACTATGGAATCAGAGTTCATAGCATTAGAAAAAACAGCGGAAGAAGCGGAATGGCTTTGAAATTTCCTGGAGGATATTCCAAGTTGACCCAAACCGGTGCCATCATTAAGCATACATTGTGATAGTCAATCGGCTATTGGGAGAGCCCAAAATATAATGTATAATGGTAAGTCTCGACACATACGTCGGAGACAGCATACCATATGTCAACTGCTCTCAAGTGGCATAATATCGATCGATTATGTCAAGTCGAGGGAAAACCTAGCGGATCCACTTACTAAAGGTTTACCTAGAGAGCAAGTTGAGAAGTCATCGAGGGGAATAGGCTTGAAGCCTATAAATTAAGAGTTGTCACTGTGGAAACTAGGGGTGATCACAGTTTCGGGTCAAACCGCAATCCAAACCGAACTGCACCGCACGGTTTGAAAAAAATTTAAAAATGATTTCAGTCAATCGGAACCGAACCGCAAATTTTGGGTCGGTGTGCGGTTTTGACACAACCGCGACCCGAACCGCCCAAAACCGTAAATTTTGACTAAAACTGCAACCCGAACCGCCTAAACCACCGACTCGCATTCAAATTAGATATTATTTTATATTTTTCTTCTTTTCTAACCATGAAATTTAAGATATTTAATGATCATATGACAATATGTAATGTATAAATGAAAATTAGGTATTTTTTCTCTTCAATTATTATGTGAAAACACACCAAATTTCCTAAAAAAAATTTATAATCCAAACCGCCGACCCAAACCGCCTAAACCGCCAACCCGAACCGCCGCGGTTTTCCTTATCAAATTTTCGATTTCGGTTTCTAATTTCCCAAACCGCCAACCTGCGCGGTTTGAAGTGAAAAACGAAAAAACCGACCTGAACCGCACCGTGAACACCCCTAGTGGAAACCTAACCTAGCTGACTGGAGATCCCAAGATCTAAATTCAAAAGGGACAACTGAAACTTTGTACAATTCAAAACAAGCACTGTAGAGTTTTGTACTCTTTCCCATTCCGATAATGACGCAGAGTGATGTCTGTTAAGGCTAGGCTAAGCTAAGGCTTTTAATGATCGCTATATTAGAAGATGAGTCCTAATGGGGGTAAAGGCAGATTATCTCTTTATAATAGATCACCTATTTCAAGTAAGAAGTGAGGCCGCTTCCATGGGATTTTGAAGGCTGACTTCCCTAAAGTGCTTGATGAATCCAGGACCGATGTTCATGGCCGAAATGAACACAACCGTAGAACGGAAATGGTCGAAGTAAAACTATGTGTTGGCAATTGTCTTGGTTTACACCAACGACAGAACAGTTCAAGACTATGGGTCACTCGTTTGCCAAGTAAATCCGATTGTCATTCACTATGAAAGGTTCAAGGCGAAAGCTACCTATTTCGATGCAGCTTTAATTCACGGAAACTCTCTTAAGTGTCTGCATGAATATTTAGAGAATTGTGGGGGATTGTTGTAAATTCTCTAAATATATAGTATGGATGGAGGAAGGTCATGTCCCTTGAGTAATGTCATATGGGAGAGGCATGGACATGTAGGGACATGTCCTCTAAAATTGATAGAACACACCTTTAGGCTCCAAATGGTTTAAGGGAGGGGTATAACCCTTGGGAGGGTTACACCCCAAACCAAAGGGTGCCCTCAAAGGCACCCTTCCATGTCTATTTAAAGGAGCCTTCATTGTTCTTTCAAGCATCTGAAATCCAGTACAAAAGTCTCATTCATTATTTTTAGAGTCAGAGAGAGTTCCCACCATTGTCCAAGTTCAAAATCTTGTTAAGGAGTGCCCCTTGAACAAGAGGAATCTAAGTAATCCTGGGAGGACGTTAGCCACAAAATCCGTAGAGCACCGAGACGGGGCTAATAAGTTCTTAAGGACAGAGGCAACTCGACTTGGACTACATTTTTCGTCAGTTTTCCAGGTTTTTCTTATTCTTTAAGGTTTTAGGGTTTATGTCTAAGTTGGTATTTTAGTGTAGATTTGTATTTGTATTCTGGTTTGATTTGTTAAATAAATGTTGATTTCGTTTAATGACACTTAATTCCCTAACATGAACTTCCCAACTTTTCAGTTTAAAACTAAACCAACTTCAGCACTTCACGTAGGAATTCTAACGATACTTGACTACAAAATTCTTTTGTGATTCTTGAAGGATTCTGGGGTTACTGATCTATTGCATTTTTCAGGAGGCAGCTTCTTTGGGTAATAACATTGCCATCCAAATAGCCGCAGGCAGCAGCCTTAAGGTTAGTCAATATGATCATATTTTCATTAGTGATTGGTCAATACTATATGCACATTAACCGGGTTCACAAACAATGACCACCTCGAGTCGATTTCCACAAACACTCAAATACTGCCAAATCTAACCATTCTTCTCTAGGTCGGGTCAGTATCCCAACCTTGCTCCATCAACAGGTTCTGTTCTCGGGAAAACTCCTCTGTATAGCGAGGTCTGGCTCATCTGTCTGACTTCAGTCTCTCTAAGCCATTGGACATTCATCATCCTGTTTTAGCCAAGTAAAAACTACATTCTATCCTTCCTCAGTATTTAAACTTTCTCGTGGTGAAAAATCACCATCAATATTTATATTTATATTTTTATAATACTAAGTGTGCTAGTGAGTGAATTTACATAAAAAAAAAATTGTTTACGAAATTAATTAAAAAATGACAAGTCAGAGATCTAGAAAGAATTCCAAACCAACAATTAATGCTCTATTTGGATTTGGATTAGATGTAAGGAGATGATAAAGTAATATAATTTACCTATGATAAGATAAAATTATGCTCATAAGTTTGAATAAGATTGGTTGATATTTATCCACTCACGAGCATTCTTTTTAAAACCATATTGGACATTGAATCCATTGATAGAGATGGTAGAAAAGTCTGGTCTCGATCTGATTCGGGATAAAAAAATTTCGGACCGGACCCTAAATTTAAAAGCTTGACTCCGAGCCCGGCTTAATATATTAAACCCGGGCTCGGCTCGGTCTGGGCTTAAACAAATAAACATTTATATACTTTAATATATTTATAGCATTTGTATTTGTTAATTTATCCATGAAACTTTTGATGTATTTGTGAATTGTCTTTTGTATTTGAATGTTTTTAATTGTTTTTTAAAAACGGCCAGATAAAGTCCAAGCCCGAGCAGGATCGGTCCGGCCCATCAGAAGTTCGGGTCGGAAGTTTTCCGAGCCCGTGCTTTTATTTTCTTGTCAGATTCGAACCGGACTTATCAAAATCCGAGTCCGACATGACTCATTCCCACACTTACCCATGGAACCGAAAGTTAATCAACAGTCCGGTCAGTTGAATTCTAAAAATCAAGTTAGAATCACCGGATCCGAATTTTTAAAAAAATCCTTGTCAACTAAAATTTGAATTTGTCTTCTTTCTGCAAGTGTACGCGTAGACGAATGATTTTTCAAAGTAGGAGCTCACAAACTTCAAATCATTAAACCCTCTGAAACAACAAAAGTCAAAAAAGAAGGAAAAAAAAGACTGAAATTCTTAGTTGCTTTTTAAAGGACGTCTCTTATCTCCACTCTTACAGCAACGAAGCGAAGGGAAATGGAACAGGAACTTACTCAAGAACATTCAAATACTGGAACAGCAACGATTGAAGAAGAGAAATCGAGTAGCGTCGAAGATGATTTAACAACGACCCATGGAGGAGGCAAAGGGACGTGGAAACACTCGGCTTTCCACGTGGCTACAACCATTGCCACACCAGCTGCTTATGCTCCTTTGCCTTTTGCTCTCGCCTCCCTCGGCTGGCCTCTCGGTAATTGCTTTATGGGGAATTATCATTTTTTACATTTGCTTATGCATCAAATTATCCGATTTTTTTTTTTTTTTAAAATATCAATTTTATATTAAAGTTTCATGGGAATGGGAATGGGAATTGTATTAAAATATCTCATATAAATTAATGAAAAGTTTGGTTTATTAATAAAATAATTTTAATTTGCCTCCATTAAAATAAAGAGTATTTATCACTTTTAGTGAAAATCAAATTTTACCTACACTGAATTAAAATTTTGTTTTCGCTTTATTAATTTACACTTTTACATGTAAATTAGTGAACTAATGAAAAATTTTAAGGTGTAAATTAGTACCATGATTGAAATTTCAAGTGTAAAAAATTGAATTTACTTAAAGGGAATTGTCATTTTTTCACTTGGTAAATAGTGTATGTATCATTTTCCCCGAAAACTTTCAAATTATTTTATTTTTCACCTGAAATTTCAAATATGTTTGTATTCACTTTTCCACTTTTATGAGGTGGAAAACATATAATTTTTTGTAAACTAAATGGGATAATTTGTATACTTTTCTACTTTTTCAAGTAGAAAAATAAACAAATTTTAAATTAAAGGTGGAAAAGAGAATGAATTTAAAGTTTTGTAGTAAATAATATTTATGTCATTTATCAGGTGGAAAAATGATAATTTCTCTTTATGTAAAGTGTTCAGTATACATGGCAAAAAGTCTGGGTCGAGATCAAAAAAACTCGGACCGTGCTTTAAAATTAGAGGCCGAGCCCGAGCAGGGCTTAACAAAAAAAAGCTCGGTTGGGGCGTAAGTAAAATAATATAAATTTATATAATAAAATATATATATAATTTTTTTTATTAAAAAACGGGGACGGATAAAGCCCGGGCTTGAATATTAATTCCCGGGCCCGGCCTGACCCATTGCCACTCCTAGGGTTAAGATAATTTCATACGTAAGCCAATATGCGGTGGAAAAATGATAGTATCTCTTAATTATTTAATTAATTATTCTTTTTCATTTTTAATAAGGCAATTCTCTTTCAACTTTCAAAGCAACTTTTGTGAATATTTGTTGGTTGCTAACTGAATTTAGGTGTGAGTAGTTTGGTGAGTGGAACGCTGGTGACTTGGTATTCAAGTTTACTGATTGCATCGTTGTGGAAATGGGATGGGAACAAGAAGCAGGTTACTTATAGGCATCTTGCGGGTAGCATCTTTGGTCGGTATTATTCACTTGGTTTTGTTACACAACCTGTTGCATTTTCTGTGATAAATTGTGGAATTAATTTAGTAGCAAAATCATCAAATATGTTTAATTCTTAACTTCTTGAACATGTTTTAGGCACAATGCTTAATGCTTCATATATTAAGCATCAAATGTTTTTAAGATTATAATGTTCCAATTCAAAACAATCAACTTTATCTCCACCCTAGAAAGTGCACAAAGTCAGATTGAACTTCCCAACTTTTCAGTTTAGTCCTAAACCAACTTCAGCACTTCACGTAGGAATTCTAACGATACTTGACTATAAAATTCTTTTCTGATTCTTGAAGGATTCTGGGGTTACTGGTCTATTGCATTTTTTCAGCAGGTAGCTTCTTTGGGCAATAACATTGCCATCCAAATAGCCGCAGGCAGCAGCCTCAAGGTTAGCCAATATGATCAGATTTTCATTAGTGATTGGTCAATACCATATGCACATTAACCATTTTATTTCTTTCCTTGGTTTTTTTTTTTTTGTTTTCCTTTCTTTCTTCTTCTTTTTCCTGGGGTCGGTTGAATTTTTACTGTTTCTGCAGGCAATTTACAAGCACTATCACACAGATGGAACCCTAACTTTGCAGCATTTCATTATCTTCTTTGGAACCTTTGAGCTTGTCCTCTCTCAGCTTCCTAATATCCACTCATTAAGATGGGTCAATGCATTGTGCACTTTCAGCACAATTGGCTTTGCTGGTACTACAATTGGTGTGACAATATACAATGGTAGGTATTGGAATTATAACTTTGTTCTGTTTATTGATTTTCTTACATTTTATCAGTTTCTAAACTCAATGGAATAATCTATTGGGCTATCTTTTGTCCTTGAAGGGAGAAAGATAGATAGAGAATCAATCAGTTACAGTTCACATGGGAGCTCCTCTTCTAAGATATTTAAAGCATTTAATGCACTTGGGGCAATTGCATTCTCTTTTGGAGATGCAATGCTTCCAGAAATACAGGTTTTTATCTAGCTAAAAAGTTAAATCATATTCGCAGTTGATAAATTGATTCATGTTTCCTTACTTTCTGTTTTGGTTTTCTTCAATCTTTCTCTAGTGAAAAGGTTTTGGAATTCCCTTGTTTCCTCTATTATAGCCACAAATATAACATTTTTACGTCTTTAACAGTCTTTAAATGATCACTCTGTTGCCAGAACACCGTGAGAGAACCTGCAAAAAAGAATATGTATAAAGGTGTATCAGCAGCATATTGTGTGATTATCTCGACTTACTGGCAATTGGCCTTCTGTGGATACTGGGCATTTGGATCAGAAGTCCAGCCTTATATCTTGGCTTCTCTATCTTTTCCAGAATGGACAATTGTGATGGCAAATATCTTTGCTGTGATTCAAATATCAGGTTGCTATCAGGTTGGCTCTTTATCCCATAGGAATGAGACTCGTTTCACTTAATATGTACATCATTTTTTATCTGGAGTTTTTTCAATTACGTGATTATAGCTAGATATTATTTCTTTAAACTTTAAATTGCTAATGCTACTGGATTCTTAAACAATGCACAATCTATTGCCAAGAGAGTGATTTCCTTTCCCTCCCCAAACTAGACAGATGTCAATTAGATGGAAATTTGAATAAATTTATAGATTCCAATCTTGAGA
The DNA here is from genome assembly GCA_019454045.1 of Zanthoxylum bungeanum. Taxonomy (NCBI): domain Eukaryota; kingdom Viridiplantae; phylum Streptophyta; class Magnoliopsida; order Sapindales; family Rutaceae; genus Zanthoxylum; species Zanthoxylum bungeanum. The sequence goes on along the minus strand of SKCR01021046.1, from coordinate 242,707 downwards.
TATATGATGAGCCATGCGATTGATTGGTGAGAAAGATTCTTGAACTGGTATGAAGAAACATCTTACCGTGATATTTATAAAAGAAGTTATTCATTAGCCTATGTTCCCACTGAATTACAGTGCTGCTTCAATTATTTAGCTAATCCATTCTGCCATTTTTGTATTAAACCACATTGCATGATCTTTATATTTTCTGAATACATTGTTGTCGCCACTAGTAGCTTCATATCTGAATTACTTTTATTCAAAAAAATAAAAAAAATAAAAAAAAAAACTAGTTCTGGGTTCTGGATTCTGGGTTATACTTATACTTGCTCTGAATAATTTCTTGATACAAAACTTATTTTCTGTAATTTGAATTGAGCCTTCTGTAATATTTGGTTTCTTCAATTAGATATATTGCAGGCCTACATATGCCTACTTTGAGGAAAGAATGCTGTCCAATAAGTCAGCTAGCCACATTCGCTTGAGAGATCGCTTCATCCGTCTTACTTTTACCTCCATTTACATAGTTCTTGTTACTCTTGTTGCCGCGGCAATGCCTTTTTTCGGAGATTTTGTGTCCATCTGTGGTGCCATCGGCTTCACTCCTCTGGACTTTGTGTTTCCTGCCATAGCATACCTGAAAGCTGGAAAAATGCCCAGAGACACGAAACTCAGGCACTCGATACGACTCCTTAACTGGGTAATAGCTACCTGGTTTTCTGTTGTTGCTATTCTGGGTTGCATTGGGTCAGTAAAGTTTATTATAGAAGACATCAGGACTTACAAGTTCTTTCATGATATTTAATAGTTTATTGAATAATTTGTTGAGGGGCAAGAGTCACATATGCATACCAATTTATTTGTAGTTTTGCTTATGATGTATTAGACTGTATCTAAATATCAATATTTTTCATCCCCAATGGCTGTGACTTGGTGATGTAGGGTTCATGATCTCACCTTGAGGTCATCGGTTCGAATCCAGAAAATGCGTTTCTTATAAGAGTCTGGGACAGTCGGGGATTTTACTTACTCCGCTTAAGCCCGGAAATGGCGTATCATGTTAAAACATATGTTTCATGACAAATAATATTGCTTATAAATTTACAAATTCAGATAGACAGCAATCAATGTCATCCTTGTTAATATGGAAAAAGTTGCTTTCCCTGAAAATTTTATCCGAATAGGCCAAAGCTGAAACGGTAACGTTTTGATTTGACCTATTTGGACTTAATTTTCGAGCATTATAGCACTGTTAATACATTGGGAAATTTTCAATTGTCCACTTAAGTTTTACTACTTGTTCCAATATACACCAAAGTTTCAGAAAATGAAGTTTTGGGGTCATGTACACCAAATCTTAAAAAATTATATATATATTATGCCTCTAAAAGTATATTAATAATGCAAATAAATTCAAAAATATTCAGCGAGATTTTGATAAGGGCGTGATATTATTTTTAAACTCAAAGATTGATTTATGTATTAATAATAAAGTTCAAATCAGTGTACTAGTTTATATTTTTTAGGTTCAATTTTATATATAAAATTTCAATCAATATAAAGCAGTACATTGATAGAAACTTAAGGTATATTATTTAACTTATTTAAAATTTTCGCATATTTTCATATATAAACCAAACTTTAGATGTGAAAATGATAAATTCCCTTGGATATTGTGACTATATGGACTAATTCTTGCATATATTTATGAAAAGATATCAAAATTTGATTATGTAAAATTTCTTAAATCTATGAGACATGTAGCTTTCCAATCATATATAGCATGCAATACAGTTCATTTAAGATCAATTCCAGTTATTCTTAATAATTTTGAAAAGAAGGCATTCAAGTTTAAAATTATATTTTAACTTATGACTTAATAAAATTGATATATAATGAATATGATTTATTTGGTTGGAAAGCTATACGTTTCATGGTTTTATTTTATTTACATAGTCAAATTTGAACCACTCTATATATATATATATTCAATAATTAGTCCACGAATGTCACATATATCAAAAATAACATAAAGCCGAACCTTTTTGAATTTAAGGACAATAATAAATTATTAAATTCCATTCAATGTGATCCTCTATCCCCTACATTTTTGTGTTGTGTATGGATAAATTCTCTCAGCTTATTCACCAAAATGCTATTAAAGGAATCTGGCAGCCTGCCAAAATCAGTAGAGGTGATGAGGGTATTACTCATGTTAGCTTTGCAGATGATCTTATTCTTTTTGGTGAAGCCAGTGTTGAACAAGTCACTTGTATGAGAGACACATTGAAGCTCTTTTGTGAAGCCTCTGGACAAATGATTAACTTTGACAAATCAAAGTTTTGTTGTTCCAAGAATACTAGTACCAGACTTACTCATCAGCTTGCTGTTATATGTAACACCCCTTATGCTGACGACCTTGGAAACTACTTAGGAGTGCCTGTGATCCAAAAACGAGTTTCTAAGGTCACATACATGTCTGTGGTTAACAGGGTTCAAGAGAGACTTTCTTCCTGGAAGAGTAAACTGCTTTCATTTGCTAGAAGGGTTACCCTAATCAAATCTGTAACATCGGCTATCCCTACTTACACCATGATGTCAATTAAGCTCCCTACTAGCATCTGCCACCAGTTGGACCAAAGAAATAGAAACTTCTTATGGGGTACAACTGAGTCCAAACGTGCTATCCACTTGATCAACTGGAACCAAGTCACAGTTCCTAAAGCTGCCGGGGGGTTGGGAATCAAAAAGACCAGCCTTATAAACCAATCTCTTCTAGCAAAAATGGCCTGGAGACTCCACAAAAATAAAGACTCCTTATGGACAAGAATTCTTAAAGTTAAATATCTTAGAGGAAGACAGCTCCTAGAGGTAAGCAACAAAGTGCCTTCTTCTTGCTCTCATTCTTGGAAAAGCCTCGTATATGGTGCTAAACTGCTTCCCAGTGGAACTAGCTGGAGAATTGGTCAAGGGGACAAAGTCTCTTTCTGGCATGATAGTTGGGTCTCTGGCTACAGTTCTTTGATTCCTCATGCCTTGCAGGATGTCAGCCACAACATCAGGAATTGTAAAGTTAACCATTTCCTTAATCAGGGGTCTTGGAACAAAGAAGCCTTTTCAAATTGGCTCCCAGATCATATTGTCCAGATCATATGTTGTATACATGGAGGTACATTGACTAGTGGAGAAGACTCGAGTTATTGGAAACACACAAACTCAGGTCAGTTTTCGGTTAGCTCTACCTACTCCAACAGTCTTGCGACTCATTCAGCATGGAAGTGGAGTAAGATTTGGTCTCTTAAACTCCCGCCTAAAATATATATGTTCTGTTGACGGTGGATTTTGGTCTCAGGGTAATATAGGAATATCACTCCTGAGGAAATCCTCCTTCAATAGTGAATTTGTTTGGTTATGGGGGACCAAAAGCAAATTTAGCAAGAAAACAGATAAACACACCAATCAACAATGAGTTTTAACGTGGTTCGGTGGATTTGGATCCGACCTACGTCCACGGACACAAAGAAGATGATACTTTTATTACTTCAAACGCTCTTTTCGGGTCTCTTTTTGTTTTCTACAAGTCTGAGCTTGATGATTCAGATGCCATTACACATATTCTGCCCTTCTATTTATAATAGTACAGAAATCAGATTCCTATCCGTATAAGAATTTCTGGTCGAATCAGTGTTCTCCTATTGTAAGGATTCCTAGTCTAATATTGCTTTCACTTTTCTTATTCCTTTTTGGATCCTGACTCATTACTTTTCCTTGTGAAAGTAGGATAATTTGTTTATCTTATCCGCAAGAATTGGGTGTCATCTTCTTGAGTATATCTCGCCATATGGTCGGTCTTCATGAGGTCGGTCATGGTAGTTCTTTGTACTGAGAATGCTGCTGTCGACCTGAAAATGCTCGGTTTATCTGAACAAAAAAGTGATCGGTTACCGGTCTTCATGAGGTCGGTCCATATATGTTGCGGTCGGTTTGGAAACGTAAGGTGCTTGTTCTTTTGTTGCTGAGTGGTCGGGTTGACTTTGATGATCTCACCCAATCAAGGAATTACCCTCCTATCCTCGTCATGCTGCTTTAAATGTCATAGTACCTGAAAACACCATCAACATCTGTCCCCTAGTTCTCGGTTCCAACGAATGTATGAGTTCTGGGAACTATATAAAGATGGTGTGCTGATTCATTCTGTTGGAGGTCGACCCGGTTCTAAAGTGTTCCGTTGCCTTTTTTCAAACGCCTTTTCTCGAGATGCGCAACAGTCATGTCTGTTTAAATGCCCATCAAATCGTTTTTAGGGTTTCTTCTAGTTTTGACACTTGTCAAACATCCGTTGGGTTCCCGCCAAAAAAGGAAGCGAATCGACCGTGTAGAAGCATCTTCACAGCGTGCTGATCTCAACCGTTTGCTTAATTTTGGCAGACCTCTTTTGCGGTTGACATTTGGCGTTCATCCGAGTTTCTTATTTTGATCCAACGGCCACGAGCGCTCTGATTATGACTATAAGAAGACGGGGCTTCCACTGTGCAATCCTTTTGGCAATTTTCCTTCCTACCTGTAAACTCTGCTTCAAACGTGACCCGTTCGATCTCGGTGCTTTTGGAGTTCCTTTCAGCCGTTGATTTCCTCTGCCGTAACCTGTGAACATAAGAGACGGGCGAACCGGACTGTACAACTCTTTAACTTTTCCGAAAAGAAAACAAGTAAGTCTTCTGAACGACCTCTTCACTGTTGTGTGTTGTGAATCTGTTATTTCTGAATGTTGCTAGGGAAAGATTTATAGCTTGTTGGTTTTTTCCTTAGGGCACTTAGAACTCACCCGCTTAGTTGAGACGGCGGCTCTGAGTAGTTTTTAGTTATAGACTGATTTCCCTCTCTTTTCCATTTCTTCGAATGTCAGGAATGTCTGACAGCAATTCTTCCCCTAAAAACCCTGTTAAACCCTCCACTCCCCCTGCTGAAGAGCTTTCCTCGGTTCGGGGGCACCCAGTGTGGAAGACCTCGATACTACCCCTACCCCTTCTGAGGTTGAGCAAGATACTTATCACTAGAGGGTTCCTCGGAGGGATCCGGAGCCCGGTGATCTTGATAGCTCGGCTCTGGATATGAATCGGCCTTCCAAGATAACTGAGGATGATCTGGCGCTGTTGCGGCAACGATACGATATCCCAATAGATATTGCCCTCGAAGTCCCCGGACCAATGGATCGTGCTAGTCAAACTGATGAAGGTTCGGTGGCACTTCTTCCTGTTTTTTTCGAGTGTGGGCTGCAGCTGCCGATGCAACGTTATTTCGCTTGGATGCTGGCCGAGATGGAGATTGCTCCTTGTCAATCGAGTCTGAATAGCTGGCGGATTTTGGCCGGCATGCATGTGGTCTGGCACCGAGCGGGGTTTAGCGAGCCTTCTCTCGAAGAAGTGAAGAGATTATACCGGCTGAAGGCTAACCCTAGGTCGCACCATGGATGGTACTACCTCTCTGCGTATGCTGATTCTTCTAACGTCGTCCGTAAGCTCCCTGACTCCAACAAAAACTTCAAGGATTTTTGGTTTTGGGCCACAGGAGATTGGGAACGGGTCCTACGATTTTACTTAGAGGACGTCTCGGTCCCGGACATCTTCAGAGCGGGAGGTTAGGAGTTTTAATACCCCCCCTTTTTTGTTCCCGTTTTTAGTTTTTATGTTAGGCTTCTAACTTCTCTGGTTCCTCCCAGCTTGTTGGAGGGATGCTCCCAAGGTTTCTCGTCAGGTCCGGAATTGGGTATCCTGGGCTCGGCGGTATGCCGCTTATTGGAGGGAGTTGGTAAATGATGCGGTATTTCTTGAGTCGGGACTTGTTCGGACCGTTCCTCCAAAAGTCTCGGGTCGGATAGGTAGATGTTTTGTTGATTTTCTTAACCAACTCCCCTTTTGGTGGTGTCTCTCTTCTTCTCTTTTTTAATTTTGTATGCTCTCGGTTCTGAACCTTTGTTTTTGTCTTTGCTTTTTGTAGGTATGTCGAAGAGACCAAAGTACCTCGAGCGGTTGACCGGTGCCGCGAAGAAAGCTTGTCCAGGTGGAGCTGGTACTTCTCGAAAACGGCCTGAATCTTCTGCGGATAGAAAAGTGACCGCGGGGGTAGAACGGCCGAGCTCTCAGGGTCCATCTTCATCTCCCCGGGTGTCCCCAATGAACGTTACCCATCCTGATAGCCCTCCGAGACCTTCTAGGAGGAGGAAGCGTCGGTTTGGAGCTGTGGATACTCAGTTGAGGCGGGAATTGGAGGATGAGAAGGCTCCGAGCGGAGGAGTTCCGGTCCAGCATGGGGGTCCTTCCAAGAAATTGAAAGGCTCTGTGATTCTTGGAGTTGATGACCTTGGGAAGGACATTAGGGAAGCTACTTCCCATTTGGTGCCGGCTTTCAATGAGCTAGCCGAGGCCGTTCCTTCTTAGAAGATTCCGAGGTTCGAGGACCTTTCGCCCGAGGAGGTGGTTGCAAAGCTGTGCTCCCAGCTGGCCCAGGTTACTTCTATTACTTCTCTTCTATGACCGTGGTGTCTTTCATATTTTGTTTTATTTTCCTAACTTCTTTCTTCGGCAGGCAAATTACTTGGCGGCCAAGAACAAGGATTTGTTCATAAGCCTCTTGTCCGAAGGCGGCCAATCTCAGAGGCTTCAAAACCGACTTAGTGAAATGGAGGCCGAGCTTGCCCGGAAAGAGGAGAATATAAAGAATCTGGAGCTGGCTGCTGTTGAGGCCCATACCACAAATAAAGCTCTCAGGGCTGCCGCTTCTTTGGAGAGAAAAAGCTGAGGCTGCTAAGAAAGACTTGGAGGCTGCCCGGGCTGACAACAGGATCCTGCAGGTGGAAGTGTGCAGTGTTGAGTCCAAGCTGAGGGCCAAGGATGAAGAGGTGGTACGGGCCCGGGATGAGTTGAAGAGGAAGGAAGCTGAGCTGGAGGCTGAAAGAGACGCGATCCGACTTGAAGGGGTCGGGGACTGTGCTGAGATCATCCCGATGGTATTGCCCGACCTGGATATGGGGCCTATCCATGCGGCCATTCACTTCTGCAAATGGGAGATATCTGAGGAGGAGTTCCAGAAGTGGCTCCCCCCTTCTTCCGAGGATGCGATGGATCCCGACCCAATTTCGGTTGCTCCGGTCCCTCACGGTCCCCAAGAAGTTTGCTCTGAGGTTCCTGCTCCTGTCCCTGAAGTAGGGATTCCCCAGGTTGGCGTGGTTGAAGCTGATGTTCCTTCTTCCGAGGCCGAGACTGCCCAACTAACGTCTGAACCAGCCGAGGAAGAATGTCTCGCCCTTGTTCGGGTTGATTGAGAAGGGGTAACCCGGACGGGGCCCTGTGTATTCTTAGATTTTTTGTAATAATACTCTAAGCTGTGTCTTGACATATATATATATATCTCTATGTGTTTTTTCTTGTCTCTTTCTTTTTGTTGTTCTCTTTGTTTCCTGTTATCCGACCATTTGAGACCCCTCCGCGGGGGATGACATGAGCTGGAGGGATGTAATCCGATTCCGAGCTAGGCTCTGGGGGGACGTTACATCCCCAGTTTGAAGAAGACCGACTCGGTGGGACGTAACCCGACCCCGAGCTGAGATGAACACTTGGCCCTGGGAGAATGCTACGTCCCCAGACCAAAAGGACGGACTCGGTGGGACACGACCCGACCCCGAGCTGAGATGAACACTTGGCCCTGGGAGAAATGTTATGTCCCTAGACCAAAAGGACGGACTCGGTGGGACACGACCCGACCCCGAGCTGAGATGAACACTTGGCCCTGGGGGAATGTTACGTCCCTAGACCAAAAGGACGGACTCGGTGGGACACGACCCGACCCCGAGCTGAGATGAACACTTTGGCCCTGGGGGAATGTTACGTCCCCAGAACAAAAGGACAGACTCGGTGGGACACGACCCGATCCCGAGCTGAGATGAACACTTGGCCCTGGGAGAAATGTTACGTCCCCAGACTAAAAGAACGGACTCGGTGGGACACGACCCGACCCCGAGCTGAGATGAACACTTGGCCCTGGGGGAATGTTACGTCCCCAGACCAAAAGGACGGACTCGGTGGGACACGACCCGACCCCGAGCTGAGATGAACACTTGGCCCTGGGGGAATGTTACGTCCCCAGAACAAAAGGACAGACTCGGTGGGACACGACCCGATCCCGAGCTGAGATGAACACTTAGTGACCTCGGCGGAATGAATCCAGCCCCGAGCCGAATAAACAAGTGGCCTCGGCGGAACGAATCCAGTCCGAGCCAGGTAATCTTTGGGACTTGCTCAGAAGCGAATTGAATCAACCTTGTGAGGCCCTACCGAATCTGGCACGGGCGTCCCCTTGCCAGACCAGTGAAAAACAAAATCAAAACTTTGAAATATAAGAACAAAAAGGTGGGGGTGACTCAGCACTTGTCCCAAAAGAAAACTTTTTTCAAATGTAAACAACAGCACGGATGCCTCAAAACAGCGTCCTGCCTGAGGTCTCTAAAACATAATTCTGAATCTTTCAATTCAGTGTCCCGGCGAACCAGGATTTGGATCCGTAGAGCGTTTGAATGGTGAGGGTACATCCTCTACACGTCGGGTCACTGTGGAGCCTGTGTATTGTATGAGGGCTCCTCCTTACCACGCTGGAGCAGGCACACGCTACAGGGGCACAACGCATCCATGTGCTGCGCCTCTCTCGAATCAAGTGATGAATGGATCAAAGAGTGTCCGGGATACTAAGGGTATACTCCTCCTTAGGTCCGGTATCACTGAAGCTAGCAATCGTCACTGGGGCATCATCATCCCCCGTGCTATGCTTTCCCACGGATCCATTACATCGGTTAAGTGAGGATCAAAGAGTGTTCGACACATTAAGGGCATGTTCCTCCTTATGTTCGGTAACACTGGAGTAAACAATCGCCACAGGGGTATCATCCCTCCCCGTGCTATGCTTCTCACGGATCCTATGCATCGAGTATGTCCCTGAGGACCCCGAGCCAGGAGAGATACTTGGTTCTGGGGGAATGTTACGTCCCCAGTCCGAAGGGCTGACTCGGTGGGACGTACCCTGACCCCGAGCTGAAAAAGGCAATTGGACTTGGGGGAATGTTACGTCCCCAGACCAACGAGCATGACTCGGTGGGACGTAACCCGACCCCGAGCCAGACGACCTCTGCGGAATAAGATCCAGCCCCGAGCTGTTGGAACATTAAGGGCATATTTCTCCTTATCTTTGGATCATTGTATCGAGTATATCCCCCGGGTTCTTTGAATATGTTTTTTGCAAAGTTTTTTTTTTTTTTTTTTAGAAGAGCGGGTAAAAAAAAGTTTTTATTTATACTCGGGGACATACTGCCCTTCTTACAACTCTCTGCGGGTCATTTTGAGAGAGGCTCTGTATTTGAATATTATTATTATTTTATTTATTTTTTGCTGCAAACGAAAAGGAGGAAGATAGAGTTTACTGGAAGTATTTTCTCAGCATCTCGGCGTTCCATGGCTTTTTTAATCTTGTGCCGTCCAGCTGTTCTAAGGTGTATACTCCTAGCCTTCTACTTTTACTACCTTGTAGGGTCCCTCCCATTGGCGCCTAGCGAGCCTTCCTCTGGCCTTCGGGTATTCAGGGTGACCCTTCTCAGCACTAGGTCGCCCGGGATGAAGATGCGTGTTCGAATTATTTTATTGTAGAAGCGGGCCATCCTTTGTTGGTAGATTGCTGTTTTTATGGCCGATCTTTCTCTCTTCTCTTCGATTAGGTCGAGGTGGTTTCTGATAAGTCCTTCATTCTGCTTGCTTTCGTAGTGCTGGACTCTGTGGGAGGCCACCCCGATTTCTGCCGGGATGACAGCTTCATAACCGTACGCTAAGGAGAACGGGGTCTCCCCTGTGGAGTTTTTATAGGTTGTCCGGTGTGCCCATAATACTTCTGGTAATTCCTCGACCCATAGACCTTTGCTGGATCCGAGCCGAGCTTTCAGGTTGGCTTTGATGGTCTTGTTCGTCGCCTCGACCTGTCCGTTTGACTTGGGATGGGCTGGTGTGGCGAACCTTAGGGCGATCTGGAGGTCCTCGCAGAGTTTTCTGAAGCCTTTGCTATCAAACTGCTTCCCGTTGTCAGTGATGATGGCTCGGGGGATTCCGAATCGGCAAACGATATTTTTCTTTAGGAATTCAGTGGCATTTTTCTCCGTTATGGTGGATAATGGCTCCGCTTCCACCCATTTGGTGAAATAGTCTATGGCCACGATGGCGTATTTTGCTTGTCCTTTCCCTCATGGCATTGGCCCAATGATGTCTAGTCCCCACTGGGCGAATGGCCAGGGACTGAGTAGTGTAGTCAATTGTTCTGCTGGTTGATGGTGGAGATTTGCGTTTTTCTGACATCCTTCGCACTTGCGGGCCACTTCTATGCCGTCCTGGTGCATGGTCGGCCAATAAAAACCTTATCTTAGGGCTTTAAAAGCAATTGAGTGACCCCCGGAGTGGCTTCCGCAGATGCCTGTATGTATTTCCTGAGCACATAATTTGCCTCTTCTTCTGCCAGACATCTTAAAAGGGGGACTGAGTAACCTCTTCGGTAAAGTACCCCGCTTGATTAGGGAAAATCTGGTGCTTTTGTATCTTAACTTCCTGGCCTCCGTTTTGTCTCCTGGTGTTTCTCCTGTTTCCAGGTATTTTCTGATGGGTTGCATCCATGATGTTTTGCTTTCTCTATCTAGAATTTCTACCTCAGATTCCCCCACGCTTTTTTCCCGGATGTAAATCAAAAGGATTATTCTGGGGTGCTCGGCTTTTGTTGAGGAGGCGAGTCGTGCCAGCGAGTCTGCTTCATAATTATCTTCTCGGGAGATTTGTTTGAAGCGTACATCCCCCATCTTCCCCGTTAACTTTCGCACCTCGGTCAGATAGGCCATCATGCTAGGCTCTTTGGCTTGGAATGCTCCCTTTAGCTGCTGAATGGCTAACTGCGAGTCACTTCTTACTACACTACAATCTCGGATCCCTAGTACCGTGCATAGTCTTAAACCGCCCAGTATTGCTTCATATTCTGCTTCATTGTTGGTCGCTGCAAAAGCGAATTTCAGGGCGAGCGGGATTTCTTCTCCTTTGTTGATTTTTAGGATGACTCACGCGCCATTGCCTTGTGTGCTGGCGGAACCGTCTACAGACATCTCCCATTTGTCTTCTTCTATCGTCAGGACCTGGGGTTCAGTAAATTCGGCGACAAAATCTGCCAAGGCTTGTTCTTTCACTGCTGCTCTCGGGAGGTAGGAGATGTCGTGTTCACTTAGCTCTATCGACCATTTTACTAGTCTGCCAGAAAACTTTTGGCCGCTGCAGGATTTGTTTTAGGGGGTGATCGGTGTAGACCCTGATAGGATGGGCCTGGAAGTAAGGCCGCAATTTCCGAGTTGCCGTGATCAATGAAAGGGCGACTAGTTCATGTATCGGATATCAGGTCTCGGCGTCTAGGAGGGCTTTGCTGATGTAGTAAACCGGTTTCTGGACCTTGTCGGTTTCTTGTATCAGTATCGAACTCACTGCCTACTCTGAAACGGCCAGGTATAAGTATAATGTTTCCCCCGGGAGTGGTTTTTCCAGGAGTGGGGGCTGTATTAGATACTGTTTCAGTTGCTGGAAGGCTTCCTCGCACTCTGGTGTCCAATTGATATCCATCTTCACTTTTTGGATCACTTTGAAGAAAGGGTGGCATTTGTCAGTTGCTTGTGATATGAACCGATTGAGCGCAGCCACCCTACCGGTCAGACTTTGTACTTCTTTCACTGTCTTGGGGGATTTTAGGCCCAGTATTGCCTGGATCTTCTGTGGGTTTGCTTCGATGCCTCGGGCACTTACCATGTAACCTAAAAACTTTCCTGAGGCTACCCCGAAGGTACATTTCTCTGGGTTGAGTTTCAGGTTGTATCTCCTTAACAGCTCGAAGGTCTTTTTTAGGTCGGCCATGTGATAGCTGGGTTCTTTCGACATTGTTATCATGTCATCGACGTAAACTAGCATTGTCGTGCCAATGAGTGGTTTAAAAACTTTGTTTACCAACCTTTGGAAGGTTACCCCAGCATTTTTTAGCCCGAAGGGCATTACTCTGTAGCAGTAAAGTCCTTGATCGGTAATGAAAGTGGTATTCTCTTCGTCTGCAGGGTACATTTTGACTTGGTTGTATCCGGAGAAAGCATCCATAAAGCTCAGCAAACCTTGACAAGCCGTGGCGTCCACTAGTTGGTCTATGTTTGGCAAATGGAAGCTGTCCTTTGGGCACGCCTTGTTTAGGTCGGTGAAATCGACACACATTCGCCACTTGCCATTGTTTTTTCTGACCAACACTACGTTTGATACCCAATCTGGGTACTTTGCCTTCCTGATGAGACCTGCCTTTAGTAATTTCTCCACCTCGGTTCCTATTGCTTTACTCCTTTCTTGATTGAAGTTCCTTCTCTTTTGCCTGACTGGCTTGCGTGATGGGTCTACTGCTAGGCGGTGATTGACGAATCTTGGGTCGATCCCAGGCATGTCATCGTATCCCCAGGCAAAGACGTCTGGGTATCCTTTCAGGCATTCTAGCAGATCTTGTTGTAGAGACTTGCTCAGGCCTCCCCCTATCTTTATGTTTTTTCCTGGCCCGTAAAGTTCTATTTCTTTCGTCTCCTCAGCTGCGGCGAGTCGGGCATTTTTGTTTGGCCGAGGCCCAGGGTTTCTGTTTTCTTCTTCCTTATCCAGACTTCTTTGTCATTTTCGGGTATCTTCTTTGATGCAGAGAGTCTCTCGTGAGAGAGTTGCGAAGCAGTTGCGAGCTGCTTTCTGGCTTCCGCATACGATTCCGATCCCCTCACGGGTGGGGAATTTCAGTTTTAGGTGGTAGCAGGACATTGCGGCTTTTGTTTTCATCATGAAAGGTCGTCCGACGATGGCTTGGTAGCTGCTAATGCAATCTACTACAGTGAAGTCTGTCATGATCGTCCGGGTCCGGGGATATGTCCCGACTGTTATTGCTAATTGTATCCTCCCCAGTAGGATGACGGCGGATCCTCCAAAACCATATAGGGGAGTGCTGTCGTCGGTTAGGGCTGCATACTCTATCCCTAGGTCGTCCAGTGCCTCTTTGGAAATTATGTCAACCGCGCTTCCGGGGTCCACTAGGATTTTGTCTACTTCTGAGCCGCTAATTATCTCTTTGATTATTAACGCATCGTCATGAGGAAAACTTACCCCTCGGGTGTCCTCATCGGTAAACATTATTGGTACCGACCGGCTTCCCTGGAGCCCTGTGACCTGCTCTGTTTCTAGGACGTCCGGTCCTCGGTTTCTGCTGTAGTCTTTCCTTGACCGGTTAGAGTTTCCGGCTAGTGTTCTCCCTCCTGCGATGATATTAATTTGGCGGCCCCGTGCTCTTTGTCTGGCCGTCATGACTTCGTGGTCAATGTATTTGTTCAGGTATCCGTTTCGTGCCAGGTCTTCCATCTGTTCCTGCAGATCTTTACATCCGTCCGTTGCATGTCCTCTGGAGTTGTGATGTATGCAGTAAGCCTTTTGGTTCCTCTTGTCCGGGGGAAATCTTCTTTGGTCGGGTTCTACCAAGAGGCCTTTCCCCTGAATCTCCATGACAATTTGTCCCAGTGGTTTCTTTAGGGGAGTGTATGTATTTTCCTCGTCCACATGGTTTACTTGGGTCGACGCCCTTCTCTCTTGGTTGTCTCGGTGCAGTGGTTTGAACTCCTTGTGTTTTAGGGGCGGCCTTCTGGATTCTCTTTCTACGCGGCGGGGGGCGCCCTCTCTCGTGGTTCTTTCTCTGACGGTGTTCCCTCTTCGGGATATTTTCTCCTCGTTTTCTAACAGAACGAACTTCCGGGCCACCTCCAGGGCGGTTGCGTAGTCCGGGGTGTCTTGGATCCTTAGGTGGGTCCATAGCCTCCCGACTTTCAAGGCTTCCTTTAAGCTTTCCAGGGCCTCGGGGGATTCATACCCTCCGACTTCGAGTACCATATTGTGGTATCTTTCAATAAATATTTTGAAAGGTTCATCGTCTCATTGTTTCATAAGTCTTAGTTCTCCAATTGTCTTTCTGGGGACACAAGCCCCTTTGAAGTGCCGTATGAATGACTTTCTGAGTTGAGTGAAGCTGCTGATGCTTCTTGGGGCTAGGCTTCTATACCATAAGATGGCCGGTCCGGCTAGCGTTAAGGGGAACATTTGTAAATGGCGTCCCCTGTTACCCCTTGTACCTCCATTAGTAGGACGAAACCTTCAACGTGGGTTTTGGGATCGGTATGGCCTTTGTATGGCGCCATGGTCGGCATGCTGAATCTTTTTGGGAATTTTTCTGACCTTATTTCTTCTGTGAGGGGGGACTCATCTTTACCGTCCCGGGCGTCTCCTATGTCTGTGTTGGGGAATACTCCCCATTTGGCTAGCTCCTCCCGTAGCCAAGATTTCATGCTGCTGTCTTTGGTTCCATGCCGCCTCTTGTGACTTCCTCTTTTTCTGTTGTCTTGGGTGTGGTGCTTCTCAGGTCCGGTATCTTCCCGTGCTCTTTCGTCAAATTCTTTCCCTTTTTTCCTGGTATTGTGAGGGCTATTATAGGAGGAGTTTGGTGACGATTTGTCATCTTCTTCCTCCCACATGTCTTCAGTTTGGGAGTCTTCCTAAACCACCACAGATTTTACCCTGTAGGGGCCCATCCTCCGAGGTCTGTTGTCCTCACTTGTATCAACAATTCTTTTTCCTTCTGCTATTTCGTTCCTTCGTCGGCTAGTCCCGGCCTCGTCGTGTGCTCCTTCTATCTTTTCCAACCTGTCTACTATGGTTTTTAGCAAGGTTTGATTTTCCTCCCTTTCTTTCCTTAGGTTCTCCTCGATCTTCTCCATCCAATCTGCGGCTGAGTTTCCTGATGATTGGTGGTTTCCGCCTTCCGCCATTGTCTTACTACACGAGTTTGCTTTTTGTTCGATTCCCCACAGACGGCGCCAACTGTTGACGGTGGATTTTGGTCTCAGGGTAATATAGGAATATCACTCCTGAGGAAATCCTCATTCAATAGTGAATTTGTTTGGTTATGGGGGACCAAAAGCAAATTTAGCAAGAAAACATATAAACACACCAATCAACAAGGAGTTTTAACGTGGTTCGGTGGATTTGGATCCGACCTACGTCTACGGACACAAAGAAGATGATACTTTTATTACTTCAAACGCTCTTTTCGGGTCTCTTTTTGTTTTCTACAAGTCCGAGCTTGATGATTCAGATGCCATTACACATATTCTGCCCTTCTATTTATAATAGTACAGAAATCAGATTCCTATCCGTATAAGAATTTCTGGTCGAATCAGTGTTCTCCTATTGTAAGGATTCCTAGTCTAATATTGCTTTCACTTTTCTTATTCCTTTTTGGATCCTGACTCATTACTTTTCCTTGTGAAAGTAGGATAACTTGTTTATCTTATCCGCAAGAATTGGGTGTCATCTTCTTGAGTATATCTCGCCATATGGTCGGTCTTCATGAGGTCGGTCATGGTAGTTCTTTGTACTGAGAATGCTGCTGTCGACCTGAAAATGCTCGGTTTATCTGAACAAAAAAGTGATCGGTTACCGGTCTTCATGAGGTCGGTCCATATATGTTGCGGTCGGTTTGGAAACGTAAGGTGCTTGTTCTTTTGTTGCTGAGTGGTCGGGTTGACTTTGATGATCTCACCCAATCAAGGATTACCCTCCTATCCTCGTCATGCTGCTTTAAATGTCATAGTACCTGAAAACACCATCAACATGTTCCTTTGGGTAGTTTATCATGGCAAGTTGTTAACTAATCATCATAGAGCCTCTCGTGGAATGGCTGGGAATGTTAACTGTCCAGTCTGTAATGAAGGTAGTGAGGATCTAAATCACCTATTCAGAAGCTGTAAAAACTCTCTCAAAGTCTGGGAATCCGTCACAGACAACAGCCATGGCTTCGCTAATGAGGAGAATTTTGACTGCTGGATTGAACACAATTTTAACAGTAATAATGTCTGACATCAAGGCATACATTGGAATCTGGTCATTGCCTATACTTTGTGGTACCTTTGGAAGTGGGGATGCACAGCCTTATTTGATAATACCAAACCTCATACATGTAATATCGCTGCAATGATCATAAGAAATGATGTGAGTGACTGGGAGAGGGTTATTTCATCAACAACTAATCCTAATGTGCGAATTCAGACTAGATGGCATCCTCCTGTTGCAGGGTGTTGGAAGCTTAAATCGGATGGAGGGTGTAATAAGGATGGAATTGGGGCTGCTGGTGGGGTTGTCAGAGACTCTACTGGTTCCTGGATTTGAGGTTTCTCTATTAAATTAGGCTATGCTTCTGTGCTTCAAGCAGAATTATGGGGGCTATTATATGGGCTCCAAATGTGCCATGAGATGAGATGTAATGCTCTCATTGTTGAAATGGACTCAAAAGACTGTGTTCAGCTGATAAACAATCTGATCCCACATACTCATCCTTTGCTCAGTCTAATTAACTCATGTAAGGATTTCATCACTAGAGATTAGGAGTGTTTGGTTACACACATTTATAGAGAAGCCAATGTCATTGCGGATCACCTTGTTCACATCGGTTATCTTGGAAGATGGGGGATAACATGATTAGATCACCCACCACCCCAAATTCATGACGACTTACGTCGTGATTCCTTTTTTTGATTTTTGTTGTTTTCCTAGGCTGTTTTAACAACCTCTTCTGTACCAAAAAAAAAAAAAAAAGCTATTTTGGGTGAGGAGTTGAACAAAATTTACTGTGATCAATTTAGAGTTCTTTAGAAAAAAGTTGGCTTTATGACAATTCTCAATAAATTAATAGCAAAATGGACAAGTGATATATGACACAAATTTTAAATATATTTCTATTTTTAAAAAAAAAAAAAAAAAAATTAGTGTGTTTCCAAACAATAAATAAAATTTAAATGGATAAATAATAATTTCTCTAATATAGAAGAGTGTCGAGGATGCCATCACCATCACCCGTTACTGTTTCTGCTCAATTCAATTATTTTTTAAATGTCTTATAAATTAATAAAAAAAAGTCTGATTTATTAATAAAATAATTTTGATTTTTCTCATTTTTGAGAGGATAATTCATTTATTAAAGAGAATATAAATGAGGGGTAAACCCAGTAAATTTGTAAAGATAAACATTACTTGTTATAAATCATTGCTCAATTCACATGTTATAAATCATATTTGTTCCTTTTTAAAAAGAAAATTTGTAAAGTTAAACATTACTCTTCTTTTGTGTGAGCAATTCATGTCGTTATTTTAAATCATTGTATTTTAATTGCAATAAATAACCCAGTAATTATGTTCACGACAATAGGGAGCGTGAGAGAGAAATTATTAGTTAATTTTAAATTTAATATATATTAAATTATTAATGAATATATTATTCATATGTTCAACCCACATAAATCTTTTTCCTTCATTCTTAAGCAAGTGTCACCTTCATGCAAGTTCTAGACGCCGAATTTCGCTTCAGCCTATAATCGAAAATTTATATGATGGACACTAATAATCCTGTAAAATAAAGATAAAGTGAGTTTGGAGTAGCTACCCACTGATGTGGTGGATGTCGGAAGCACTCTGACGTTCAAGTCAGTGATATAGGCGAGCGGAAGAAATGGAATGAGCAAGATTAAGGGTTACTTTGTTCTTCGTATATTGTTATGAGGGTGGTAGGCTGGTATTTAGGGAAGTTATGTATGCTTTGAGAACTCGAATGTGAGTGCCCATACTTGAATTGTTTAATGCCTCAATACATTGGACCCCCTATCCTTTTATAGGTGGTGTAGTAGCCCATTTGGTCGGTTTAAGATTCCTTGAAAATGTCGTATTCCAATCCTATTTAGCAAATGGTAGTAGAGTATGGACTGAATTAGAAGTGTCTAGACATTCGGGATTATGTGTAATCCATGTTGCACTTGGATTATACCATGTGTTTGTAGGTGTTATGTCTCGATCCAAAATACTTAGTTTCCTTATTAAGAATGAATTAATCGTGTGTAGACTAGCGGGCCATGTCTACTGAGGTACAGAATAATACGAAGCAACGTCGACTGAGACATTGAGTAGCATGAGTAGGGTATGTTGGAGACCTTTTGAGTCGTGTAGGCTCTATTCATTGAGTGAGATGTATGATGAACTCATAGGTCCACATGCGAGTCATGAGCTTGGGCTTGATTATCCAATTACTAGAAACCACTTTAATTGTCCCACGATAGTGGCCCAAGATGCCTTTGATATAAGTCTGATATATGAGCCTAAGATATATAGACATTTGGGTTCTTGGTCCAAATTTGGCTCGTACAGTTTTTCACATACTCTTTAAGTCAATGAGTCATTGGATTACAGAGTACTCTACGTGTATGTCATATGGACTCTCAATGTCGTTTGAAATGCTTATGCTGCTTAGATCAAATGAAAGCCATGCTACATTTGACTGGACCAGTTGATGATCCAGGTGTCTTCAAGATTGACTGGATCAGATGAAAGCTCATTAGATAATCTGACCCGACGAAGGTCATGGGGAATGTTCTCATCGACTGGACTAGAGGAAGTAGGGGTGTTCACGGGTCGGGTCGGGTCGGGTCGGGTTTTTCATATTTTTTTGACCCGATCGGGTTGGGTCATTCGGGTCTTCTGACCCGAAATCTGAAATTTCAGAAGGTAACCCGCGCGGGTCGGGTCAAAAAATTACGGGTCGGGTCGGGTCAACAAAATATTAAGTAAAAATAATATATATAATTTTATTGATACAAACTCGCTAAGTATAAATGTGTAGCTGAAATGGCAAGCTAATCCATTAGTTTGGACTTTGTCGCAGGTTCAAATCTCACCATTATCAATTTTTTCCTGTTTTTTGAAAAAAAAATTCGAAATTTGCTGATAGAGAGATTTGAACCTATAACCAAAGGCTAAAAGAGCGCACACTTTGCCAATTTAGCTACAAATTTTTGTTGTCAAATTGTATCATTAAAAATATATATATTATTATAGATGAATGTCCATTATATTTTCAACCTGACTTGACAAGAGTCATGGGGAATATTTATGTCACTGGACTAGATGAAAGTTCAGGATAATCTCCAATCGACTAGACCTGAAAAAGGTCCAGTAGAGTCTTCAGCTACGTCTAGACCAGATGAAGGTCCAGGTCTTCAACCTGACCCGGCGAGGGTCTTGGAGAATGTTCCTTTCGACTGGACCAGATAAAGATCCAGATCTTCACTCTTAATCTACCATATCTTTGATGTCGACTGGAATCCTAATGCCATAAAAGGGATTATGTTAATTGATTTCATTCTGTCCACTAGAACTACTATGTCGTATTGTATTATTTTTGCGCCTGAAATCATAAACATGATTAGTTGCATTGATGATAATAAATATTTTTACCTATCGACTGGAGATAGTGCCGGCTGAACCAATTGGTGGTCCTTGAGGTTTTGCTAGAGCAAGGATCATGTTATGTCGACTGGACCAGAAAAAGGTTCTTTGATGTTGTCTGGAGGGATGACCGTCAATACATGTCATCTGGAGTATATGATAGTTCTTTCATATCTTCTGGACCAGAATATGGTCATTTGATGTTATCGGATGCCCATCTAAGTTGACTGGGGAAAATGTCGGTCATTCCATGTCGTCTGAATAAGATGTCATGTATGGAAAATATTTTTCAATCGACTGGGTCTGTAGACCCATAGCCTTATATCTGGAGGGCTAAACTATTGTGGAAGCTATACGGAAATGATGGTCTCCAAGAAAAAAATATATGAAATCCTCTCAGCCCGACTCTTCCTGACCGGTAGCCTCACTCCGTGTAGGCTGGAGATGATCACCTCTTTAAACTCCTTCATCTCCTTTCGTATACTGGAGGTGACTTATTGTGTCGGGTCCACCAGAGGGAGATTGTTGGTAGTCTGGTGGCTCCGATGGGTTCTGTCAGAAGCAAGTTATCGCCAACCTTATTATCGAATGCCTTCAAGAGGTCGGTTTGAATGACAGGTCTGCTAGGGTGACCTTGGGGTCCTTGTCGCTGAGAAGTTGAGTCCATTTACTTAAATTGCCTCTAGAAGTTAGTGTTGGTGCTCCGCATTGTGAGGTTTTCCTCCTCCAACGCTCGTAGGCATTCTTGAATGGCAGCCAATTGAACAGAACCTGATTCTGGGGTGTTTTCATTGCCCGAAGCCATGAGTGGTGTGTAAATCATAGATTGAGATATATTTGCTTGCTATGAATCATCAGGCCCCACGGTGGTGCCAAATTATAGATGCTGAATTTTGCCTTCGGCCAAGAATCGAGAGTTTTTATAATGGGAGCACTAGCAATCCTGTAAAACAAAGGCAAAGTGAGCGTGAAATAATTACCCACTGGTATGGTAGATGTCGTAGGCACTCCAACGCTAAAGTTAGTGATGTAGACGAGAGGAAGGAATGGAATGAGCAAGGTTAAAAGTTACCTTGTTCTTTGTAGATTACCGTGAGGGCGGTAGGCTAGTATTTAGGGAAGTTGTGTATGCTTTGAGAACTCAAGTGTGAGTGCCCAAGCTTGAATTGTTGAATATCTCAATCCCTTGGACCTTCTCTCCTTTTATAAGTTGTGTAGTAGCTCATTTAGTCGGTTTAGGATTTATTGCAAGTGTCATATTACAATTCTATTCAGGAAATGATAGTAGAGAATGAACTGAATTATGAATGCTTAGATATTCAGGATTATGTGTAATACATGTTGTACTTGGATCATACTGTAAGTGTCCTAGACATGCTACGGGATCTCTAAGCGTGATTCGTGAGTGAATAAAATCAAAAATAAGTTGCGGATGACTTACATTGATCGACTTGAGTTCAAAACTTTTATGGAAGTTGAAGCTTCCAAGCTCATGGGTGAGTATCCCTATCACCTTCTTTTGACTCCCTTATGTGCAAGCAAGAACAAATGGAAGAATTTTACTCTCCAAGACAAGTGTAGGCACTGCATTTTTGCATATAAGTCCCTATGATGAGTCTCGTACGGAGACATTCCTCTTTAAGTCGTGGAAGCCGCGGGAAACGGACGTCGGAAGGGAATAGTCAAGAATTGACGCATTGTTGGATTTAATTCGCTGGATTAGCTTCGGGTTCGCTTGTTGGACCTCCGTTTCAAAACACATCTTTAGCCCAAACCCCCACAAACCACACACCAAGCCCACATATCACTAAACCACACACTAGACCCGGCCACGGTTCCGGTTCGGAACCGGAACCGAACCGGTTGGAACCGGAAGGTT
The DNA here is from genome assembly GCA_019454045.1 of Zanthoxylum bungeanum. Classification (NCBI taxonomy): domain Eukaryota; kingdom Viridiplantae; phylum Streptophyta; class Magnoliopsida; order Sapindales; family Rutaceae; genus Zanthoxylum; species Zanthoxylum bungeanum. Next base: position 221,410 of record SKCR01021046.1, on the reverse strand, counting down.
CCGGTTCCAACCGGTTACGGTTCCGGTTCCGGAACCGAACCGGAACCGAACCGGAATGGGACCGGTTCGGTTGGGGTTCCACCCCAACTCGAACCGGTGGAACCGTACGGTTCCACCGGTTCGGACGGTTCCAACCGGAACCGAACGGTTCCGGTTGGAACCGTCGGGTTCCTGTTGGAACCGTAGGGTTCCAACAGGAACCCTACGGCCCCCAACGGCTACTAGCCGTTGGGGGCCTAATTCCCCCCCACGGCTAGTGCGTTGGGGGATGCAGGGAGCCGTTTGGCTCCCTGCCAAAAAAAAATTAACAAAATAAAAAAAAAAAAATTTGTTATATAAAATTTAATTACTAATGTACCCCTAATAACGGTAATAAAACGGTTATATTTAGGGGCATATTTGGTATCAAAAAAATTCTAAAATTCTATAAATAGGATTCATTTTTCATAATTTCATCACACCAAATTCTCAACTCTCTCATTTTCTATAATTCTCTAGTTCTCTTATTCGCAATTATTCAATTTTCTTATTTTTCTTCCTAATTTCTCAAACGAAAAATGGCAAGCTCATCTGAGAACATAATGTCAAATATGCCAACCCAAGAGAGCGGCCCTAGTGTCAGTGCACAATCACGGAGAAGAGAAGTTAAGGCTCGGTCCTCGGATATTTTCAAAATTCATTTTAATTTGGAACGCCTAGAAGATGATTCACAACGAGCAGTTTGCAACTATTGTGGGGTTATCTACAAATTTTCAGGTGGATATGGCAATATGATCAAGCACATGGAAAAACATCATCCGGTTGAATTTGGCATTGATACGACGCAAACTCAAATGGCCAGGTACGCATCATCAAGTAGAGGTACGAGTGCTTTAGATTTATTTAAATATTCTGATGCAAAAAATAGAGAAGAATTTGCAAAATTAACTTGTATGGCACATCTTTCTTTAAGCTTTGGTGAAAAACTTCATTTTACTAATTACGTGCATAATGCTTTAAACCCTTCTGCATGTAGAATGACTCGAAACACAACAAAACGTCATATTTTTAAATTATACAAAGATGGTAAAATTATTTTAAATGAAATATTTAAAGAGATGAAAGGTCGTATTTCTGTATGTTCTGATATTTGGAGTGATCATTGGCAAACACATTCATAATGGGTGTGACTTGTCATTGGATTGATGCATCATTTACCATGCAAAAACTACTAATTGCATTTAGAGTTTTTGATGACCAACATACTGCACATAATATTTATAGAATGATGAAGGTAATTTTTGATGAATATGGTTTAGGAGAAAAAATTTTAACAATTGGATTTGATAATGCATCTGCAAATACTGCATCCATCAATGATTTAAAAGAAATATGTCAACCAAATTTAGGGGGTCGGTTTTTTCATATTCGTTGTACATGTCATGTCCTCAACTTATGTGTGCAAGACGGTCTAAAATTATTATCACCTTTCCTTGATCCAATTAAAACGGCACTTAACTGTATTTGGTCATATTCTCAAATTAGGAGAGAATGGACCAAGTTTTGTAAAATAAATGGTATTAAACCGATTAAATTTTCAAGAGATGTTCCAACACGTTGGAATTCTACTTATTTTCTTTTATGTCAAGCATTTCAATACAAAGATGCATTATGTAGTTTTTTTTCTCAACATGTTCAAAATATCACACTTTATCCTAGTCAATGGGATATTTGTGAAAATTTTTAGATATTTTAAAAGTTTTTAATGATGCTACTTTAGTTTTTAGCGGCGTTTATTATCCTACAGCACATTTATTTCTTCTTGAGAGTTTAAATATTGTTGGCACTCTCGATGAGCATGTTGACAGTAGCGATCCTAATGATATTGTTTTGTTAGAAGCCATTACTGTTATGAAGGTAAAATGGTTAAACTATTTTAGAGAAATTCCTTTACTTTATCTTATTGCTGCTGTTTTTGATCCTAGATTTAAATTAGAAGGTTTGAGTGGTGCTTTACAAGCTTATTATGGTTATTTAGGAATATTAGATGAAATTGACATTACTAGATTAATGACGAAATTAAGAAATGATTTAATTGAGTTATTTAATGATTATATTGTAAGATATAACTTAGGAACATTAGGTCAATCTAGTAGTAGCGAACCGGTAATTCAAACAAGACTTAGCGCAGGGGATCGTTGGTTATTGCAACGAAATAAAAAAGCTAGGGATACGACAACTAATAACCCTGAATTAGATAATTATTTATCTACAAATTTTGAGTTTTCTAATGAAAGTTTATGCAGTAAAAATTTTAAAATCCTTGAATGGTGGAACCGGCATCAAAATATATATCATGTTTTATCTATTATTGTTAAAGAGATCTTGGCAGCACCTATTTCCACCGTTGCGGTTGAGCAAGCCTTCAGCTTGGGAGGTAATATATTGGAAGCTAGGTGATCTTCATTACATCCAAGCACTCTAGAAGCAACAACTTGTGTGGATGATTGGACTCGAGCTAATCTGAGACAACAAGAAGATGCCCCCGATGATTGTGAAGATTTGTTCGATAATGCTTCTGCAACAAGTGCAAGCGGAACCGGAGCCGAAGGATCAACCGATAATGATGATTGATAATTGTAAAATTATAATTTACAAAAGGGGATATGTCTAAAAGACTAAAACTTGTAATGGAACTACGTGAGCTTTGATTCCTCTCACCCTTGGAGGATACGTAGGCAACTTAAATATTTAAAAATTTAAGCTCAAGCTCTTCAATGTAATAAAATTTTTTTTTTTTAAATTTAATCTCATTTTTTTTATTTAAATTAATCAAAAAAAAAAAGGAACCGAACCGAAAGGTTCGGTTCCGGTTCGGTTTTCGGTTCCGGTTCCACACTTGTGGAACCGGTAACCGGCCGGTTCGGTTCGGTTCCGAACCGGAACCGAACCGCCGGCCGGGTCTACCACACACTAAGCCACACACCAAGCCCACCAACCAAACCCAATACACGCCCAAACAAGAGCAAGCCACATGCCCATAGCCTTTCTAATTAATAAAATAACACATTAAACACATGATAAATCAAGCCAAATCCCCTTCTAAAATTAAAGAAATCTCAGCAAATACTTTCCTAATCCACTTAAATTACATTCCCTAATTAAAAGATACAAATCAAATCATATCCCTAACTAAAAGAGAAGAAATCAAATTAAATCAAATCACTTCCCTAATTAAAAGATTTTTCCTTATCACATACTAATTAAAAATATCTCCCATTAATGCACAAATCCTTTTCCTTCTCAAACAAGGATAGCCCCATCCATTTGCCTATAAAAAAGAACCATTCACCAACACATTAAACCCCTAGACTCTTACGAAAAACACAAAGAAAATACCCCTAGCCGAGACTCACAAAAAAAAATTAACAAACGAACGAAATAAACCCTTCACCGTTTCACACAACTCACTGCCTTACACAAATCCTCCTTAACGTAAGCCCCTCACGCCCATCCTCAAAAAATCAGCCCACTCACACTCCACAAACAGAAGCCATTCACGCATAAGCCATGCACCCTCCACTCACACTCCACTACACGTACAACCTTCAGCAACCCATTCTTCACGTCTGTAGGCATTGCATTTTCGCATGTGAAACCCGATGATGAGCCTCATTTGGAGGCACTACCTTTTGAGTCACGGAAGCCGCGGGAAACGGATATCGGAAGGGGAAATTCAGAACAAACAAGCTCACTGTCTTCGTTAGTGCTGCGTTCGCTACTTCGTTCGAACGGGAAACAGATTGCGGGCGTTCGTGTCACGTTCGAGGAAGCGTTCGAACGGTGTCGGTAATTCTGGTTTTTCTGCTAGCCTCACGCCCAGCCCATTTAGCTCCCCAAGCCCATAAAACACATCCCAAATTAAATAAATAAATATTAAATTAAATATTAAACATTAAATAAAATATTTAAACCATTTACCAATTAAAATAAACAATTACCAACTTAAACTAAAATCATACCAAATTAAAATCAATCCTAACCAATTAAAGCCAATCATATATTTGACTTCCTAATCTAATAAGATATTTACCAATATAAAATATTTGTATTCCTAAACCAACACAAATTAAATATTACAACTTCTTAATTTAAAATATCTTGTCCCCCCTCAATCTTGTGTATACCTTTCTCATCTCTCCTAATTTGGAAACAAGATCTCTTCCTTGTGAGAAAAGGTGAAACCCTAGCCATCTTCTATATAAACAACCCCTAACCAAGGCCATTGTCTCCGGGACATAACACAAAATCACGCCCAAGCTTGACAGAGAATTCACACCCAAACTCTCTCAAAATCTCTCTAGACTCTCTCTACACACCCAAGACTAAACAAACAAAAAGAGAAAACACTTCACACATACACAAGAAAGAAAACAAAGAAACCACCACAAGCCACCACCCACCATAGCCGAAACAGCCACCTATACAGCAGCCCTCCGCCACCGAAAATTACCACAAAAACCACACCCTAAAACACGCCTAAACAACCTCCTAGATTACCTTAAAACAGCAGCCTAAATCCTTAAAAAACAGTAACATAAAAACTGCATAGATAATCTTAAGAATAATCACATTTAATTGCACTAAGAACCCACACAAACTTGGAATAGTTCTTTGAAAACGTTGAAACAGGTGGTCCGTGCAGTGAGCAGCAAGACAGAGACCGAATAGGAGCAGAACGGAGTTCGAACCGTAAGCAAAACAGCGAAGCAGTGAGCTAGGACGTTGAACCAGTGAACCAGAAAAGTTGCGGAGCTTTACCCCCCTTCCGATCTTCGTGGAATGCGAGTCCGAGAGACGGCTTAAAAGGTTAGACCTGAGGGTATCTTTCACACTTATTCTCATTTTATTTTCTGGTCATTTATTTTGATTATATTTTCTGTATTTGTGGCATTCGTTGTGTGTATGATGTATGTTGTGGGTATTGGATGAATGAGAGATGTGTCAACTCTCGCGGTATATCGGATGGAAACCCGGACATAAATTTCATAGCCGATTCCGAATGGACGGTAATATGATCTGTACTCGGGCCACAACTCCACGTACCGCTTGGGTAAACGGCACCATCTCTCTTTTGTTGCGTTGCTTTTGTTTATTTAGTTTTCTTTACTTGAATTCAATATGTTGTTTAGTTATGCATGATTCAACCAAGCGCATGGGCTTAGTGAGTTAGTCCAAAGGTCCTCCATTTGGGAGACAAAGAGCCGAAAGGGCCACCTTTGTGACACTACTTCGCCGCGCCGGTTGATGTGTGTTCGGTTGGATGCGAGATACGTTCAATCGGGCATACTTAGTTTGATGTTATTGAGTTTATCTTTTATGTATGGTTCAATCAAGCGCATGGGCTTAGTAAGTGGAATGAAAGATCCCTTATGGGAAGGGGTTCAAACCCGTTACCACGATACTGTGCCGCGCCGGTTGATGTGTGTTCAGATTAGATGTAAGATGTGTTCAATCGGACATACTTGGTTGATAGGATTGGTTCTATTTTTGTATGTGTAATGTGACGCGCATGGGCTTAGTATGTTGGTCTAAAGGTCCTCTCTTTGAGAGATCAAGAGCCCCAAAAGGCCACCTTTACGGCAGTGCTTCGCCGCGCCCCTTTATTTTCTGTTTATGTATTGCATCCTATTTCATGCATCAGGTCCGTGTCCGTTCGAACACGTTCACGAACGCAACTCGAACGCGCATACATTTTGCCTTATCATGCATCAGGTCTCATTTCCGTTCGAACGCATTAACAAACGCCATACGAACGTGAGCATTCTGTTTCATTTCCGTTCGAACGCGTTTACGAACGCTACTCGAACGTGAGCATTCTGTTTCATTTCCGTTCGAACGCGTTTACGAACGCTACTCGAACGTGAGCATTCTGTTTCATTTCCGTTCGAACGCGTTTACGAACGCTACTCGAACGTGAGCATTCTGTTTCATTTCCGTTCGAACGCGTTTACGAACGCTACACGAACGTGCACACACTGAACTGAGTCTGTCTTATTATATTCATGCATAATTGCCTATTGATTGATCTTTCTTATGCAAATGTGTCAATGTATTACAATTCGTATGCTTATGTCATGATAACATTTGAGTATTATTTCTTGCGGTATATCGGATGGAAACCCAGACGTAAACTCCGTAGCCGATTCCGAATGGACGGTAGTGCGGTCTGTACTTGGGCTACAATTCCACGTACCACTTGGAAAAGTGCCCATATGTGTGCTTGTATGGTCAATACGTGTGCTTGTGTTTTCCTGAATGTGATATGTAAAGTTGTATGTTCGTTGCTATCTTGATATATGTTAAGCATGCAATTTTAAATATGAGATATATGTAAAAATGTACACATAAGTTTTATTTTGCATATGAGAATTTAGAAGCATGATACTCTTGGAAATAAGTGTTACTTAAGCTTAGTTAAATTATTACATGAATCCTTTCATTACAAGTGACATAAGTAAGGGACCATTCTGAACCCAACGGTTTGAGGTCTTCCCTTGCGAGGGGTGAGTGCGGCCTTAAATCTTTGTCCCGGTTCACACCGGGTGGCGACTCCATGTTATGTAATCCTTCCCAACTAGGCCGCGAGCCTAGGAACGGCGTCGCTCAGGTTTTCTGTGTTCCCACAGTCTGGCGACTCCACTGGGGATGGAGAATTGGCCCCGAAATATTGTCTTGTGATGTTTGGATTTATGTTTTAATTGACCGTGTCTATAGTGGATAAAGTGAGGGTTTAATCAAAGGCATTTTAAGGCTAGGTAATGGTTTGGTGTCTTCCTTCATTCACTACCTTTCTAGAAGGAAAAGCTGTGAAGGCACCTAGATAGCCATCTATTTGTAGCCTATTGTGATGGACTAATTTGGAGGACTCGTTGTTTATTCCTGACAACAAGCGATAAGAGCCTAAGAGGCTTGGGTATTTAAGTGAGCCTCGCTCCACCTTCCCTCTGGGGGATCTACAACAGGAAATCCATTTGACAGTCCGTCACACACCATAGCTCATTGGCACGTACCTTAGTGTATAAAAAAGGGTGCGCTCACTTGGTTGCTCGGACGTAAATTCCGTAGCCGAATCCGAATGGACGGTATTGCGGCTTGTACTCGGGATACGATGCCACGTACCACTTGAGAGACACATATTTCGTTTCATCCAAACTTTGCATTTGTGCATGATTTAGTCTAGTATGTTATTTATTATTTAAGTATGATTTAGTTGTTTATTTTTAAGCATGGTTAGAATATTTTGCGTTGGGATTTGCATTATTTTTTTGTTTTTATTTGCTTTCTGTATTATATGATTAAAGTATGAGATTTCCGTGTGTTATTGTGTGTTTGTCGTGGTGATAACTTAGTTTTCAAGCATGCAAACTTAGACATAGGATTTATCTTTATAAACATGAACTAGATATAGGTTGTTCTTAAGCATGTTGCATAGATTCGGTTAAGATATTGCACAAATCACATCATTACCAGTGACATTAAGTAAGGGACCATTCTGAACCCAACGGTTTGAGGTCTTCCCTTGCGAGGGGTCAGTGCGGTCTTAAATCTTTATCCCAGTTCACACTGGGTGGCGACTCTATTATTTCTCCGGTTTAGTTCCCCTGCGGGCTACTCCGTACTCCCAACTAGGCCGCGAGCCTAGAACAGCGTCGTCAACATCTGTGTCCTACAGTCTGGCGACTCCACTGGGGATAGAGAATCGGCCCCAAAATAATGTCTTGTAATGATTGTGATTTGTGCTTTAGTTAACCGTGTCTATAGTGGGTTGAAGGGGTTTAATCAAAGGCATTGTTAAGGCTAGGTGATGGTTTGGTGTCTTCCTTCATTCACTACCTTTCTATAAGGAAAAGCTACGAAGACACCTAGATAATCATTACCCGTAGCTCATTGTGACAGACTAATTTGGAGGACTTGTTGTTTATTCCTATCACCAACGCGATAAGAGCCTAAGAAGCTTGGGTTTCTAAGAGAGTTCGCTCCGCCCTCCCTCTGGGGAATCTTCAATAGGAAATCCATTTGACAGTCAGTCACACACCATAACTCGTTGGCACGTGCCGTAAGGTATAAAAAAGGTGCACTCACTTGGTCATTCGAACCCTTGAGTGGGTAGACCTAGTTGTGGGCAATCCTTCGCCAGCGAGAGCCTTTGTCTACACTCCCGCAAACCCATACGTAGACCATAGTTGTACGACCAATAGAAACTATTTCCTTTATGTTTATGTTTGGGATCGTCGCCATTTGGATTCAGTTGGACTGTTTGACATGAGGTATAGGCTTGTTGGGCCATTTAAACTGGGACAAGCCTGTGCTTTATGATAATTGGTCCAAAAGCTTCTAAAATATCGGTGGGCCACTTTATGTTTAAACCTCTTATCATTTGAAGTTTTTTAGCCATGTTATCGCAAAAGTGTAAACCTGTTGGGCCTTTTCAACTGGGACAAGTTTGCACCTCGCAATAGTATGATTAAATGCTTTAAAATGGTAATGGGCCGACTTATATATTCCATGCATCGCACGCATCTCATGCATCTCATGCATACATGCATCATGTTAACCCATGTATCTTAAAAGCCATCATAGATATCTGTTGGGTTAGGAAAGAAAGACTTGTCAAAAGGTGTTTAACAAACATAGATATCAGGAAAAGGAAACTGAGAAACAGAAAACCTTACGGCAAGGATAGAGAGACAAGCAAATGGCATTCAACTGAAGTGTTTAAGAAAAGAAGAAGGCAATGGAAGCAGTACTGCCGGTGGAAGTTGAGATACAGTCCATGCGGGTATTAGCAGAAACAGAGTTACCTGAACAAGAATGGACCTCGCAGAGATTTGAAACAGTTAGCAATGCTAGATGAGAAGAGGATGAAGTCCTTACATCACATGCAGATATACCAGAAGAGGTTGGCTCGGGCATTCAACAAGAAGGTGCGTCTTACCAAGATCAGAAATGGTGATCTGGTACTTAAGCAGTCAAAGCAGTCGACTACAGACCTGAGGGGAAAGTTCAGACCCAACTGGGAAGGACCCTACATAGTCCAAAAAGTGATGGGAAATGGGGCAGTGAGACTGTCAGATTTAGAAGGGAATGAGTTCACCGAGCCGATAAACGTAGACAGACTAAAGCAATATTTTACCTGAGAGAAGACCGAGTGAACATTGGGGAACTGGCGGAAGACCTAACCCAACGGAATAGGAAACCCATTCATGCATGCATGCATACACGTAACGTACTTGCAATTTTTGTGTTTGTTCTGTGTTTGCAGGTTTCAAACAAAAGAGAACTGCACAATCACCAGAAGAGAACCACCAGAAGGAAACTATAAGCAGACCCAGAGGGCGATCAGAGACATGCGTAGGCACATGGCGCCAAGGAGCACAATAAGGATCTAACCCATCAGGAACAGAGAGTACCTCCACACATGCATACGTACACATCACATGCGCGTGTTTTTTTTTTATTCTGTTGTTTTGTTTGTGTTCGCAGGTCTCGAAGAAAAAAGAGAAAGCGGCAAAGACAAGCCAATCAGAAGCAGCAACAGTACAGTCAGTTTCAAAAATGAATCAGTATTAGTTTCGGGGATGAGTCCCAGGGTTGAGGCCCATATTAGTCAGTTTCGGGGATGAGTCCCAGGGTTGAGGCCCATATCAATATAGTTTCGGGGATGAGTCCAAGGGTTGAGGCCCACGCCAGTATCAATTTCAAGAAGGAATCTCAGGGGGCGAAGCCCATATTATCAGCAGTCGAAAGGAAGAATTCCATGAAATGAAAAAAAAAATCTTTGATAGTTAAGCATATGTCCGTTGATGACACTGTTTGCTGTAGGGAGAAACCTTAGAAACGAAAAGTGCAAGATGTGCTCTCATCCGGTATTCTGAATGGATTGATCTCGGCTAGACTCACGAGCACTTGATTATGGGATCTCAACGGTAGAAGCCTGAGTAGTTGGAAAGATGACTAGTTGAAGATATGATGGATCAGTGAATGACCGTTTGCTTGGATGTCCACCCTGGTTTACTTATGCTACGATATATGATATGGTTGGAAACAAAGAGAAAGTCTCTGCAATGAAAAGAAAAAGAAAAAATAGACCGCCTATAACCGATAAACGTGAAGCTACCCATGGGCGAGTATCAGGACCACCATGAGGAGAAATGCTACCTTAAAGGGTAGGTGTGTCAAAGAAAGAAAAAGAAAGAAAAGAGAAAAAGAATAAAAAGAAAAAGAAAAAAGAAAGTTCAAAATGAAAAGAAAGAGACAAGAAAAAAGAAGAAGACCATATCATGTTGAGTATGACGAAGTAATCACAGAGTGTGATCAAGACATCTAGATTGGTTAGACCCACTGATCCGATTCTCCGAGACGAAATCATCAAGTTGGCCTACTTAAGATTAAGCTGCGAAAGAGCCTTGACACACACACACTAGGAGTCTAGTTCAGATAACCTATTCAGACGATCGGAATTGAGTGTATCAAGTACTTTGAAGGTTTTCAGGTTTCGACGCGAAGCATTCGTTGAGGACAAAAATATGTCTAGCTATCAGGATTATCTCATGAGAGGCAGTATAGAATGTTGAAATTAACCATCACATCATCAATATCAGTTTTGGGGATGAGTCCCGAGGGCGAGGCCCACATCATTATCAGTGTCAGTTTTGTCGAGTATGGCACTTTGGAGGCGAGGCCCACATTAGCATCAATATCAGTCCTGCCGAGTATAGCACTATGGGGGCGAGGCCCATATTAGCATCAGTATCAGTCTGGCCGGGTATGGCACTCTGGGGGCGAAGCCCACATCATTATCAGTATCAGTCTTACCGGGTATGGCACACCGAGAATGGAGCAAGGTTCGAGAATGAACAAGCCGAGAATGGCAATCCAATAACGGAGCAAGGTTCGAGAATGAACAAGCCGAGAATGGCAATCCGAGAATGGAACAAGGTTCGAGAATGAACAAGCCGAGAATGGCAATCCGAGAATGGAACAAGGTTCGAGAATGAACAAGTCGAGAATGGCAATCCGAGAATGGAGCAAGGTTCGAGAATGAACAAGCCGAGAATGGCAATCCGAGAATGGAGCAAGGTTCGAGAATGAACAAGTCGAGAATGGCAATCCGAGAATGGAACAAGGTTCGAGAATGAACAAGTCGAGAATGGCAATCCGAGAATGGAACAAGGTTCGAGAATGAACAAGCCGAGAATGGCAATCCGAGAATGGAACAAGGTTCGAGAATGAACAAGCCGAGAATGGCAATCCGAGAATGGAACAAGGTTCGAGAATGAACAAGCCGAGAATGGCAATCCGAGAATGGAACAAGGTTCGAGAATGAACAAGCCGAGAATGGCAATCCGAGAATGGAGCAAGGTTCGAGAATGAATAAGCCGAGAATGGCAATCCGAGAATAGAACAAGGTTCGAGAATGGCAACTCAAGAATGGAGCAGAGTTCGAGAATGAACAAGCCGATAATGGCAATCCGAGAATGGAGCAAGGTTCGAGAATGAACAAGCCGAGAATGGCAATCCGAGAATGGAGCAGAGTCCGAGAATGAACAAGCCGAGAATGGTAATCCGAGAATGGAGCAGAGTTCAAGAATGAACGAGCCGAGAATGGTAATCCGAGAATATAGCAAGGTTCGGGAATGAACAAGTCGGGAATGACACTCCGAGAATGGAGCACGGTTCGGGAATGGACCACCTCCCAGTAACGGTTCGAGAATGGACCACATTTCATCAACTCAGTTCGAAGAACCAGGCAAGTCAGGTGGCAGCTGGCGAGCCAGGTAAGTAAAAATGCATTGCATAAACTTTGATAGGATTGTCATTGTCACACACTGCACAAGTCCCATCAAAGTGGGGGAGACTGTAGGCACTGCATTTTTACATATAAGTCCCTATGATGAGTCTCGTACGGAGACACTCCTCTTTAAGTCATGGAAGCCGCGAGAAAAAGACGTCGGAAGGGAATAGTCAAGAATTGACGCATTGTTGGATTTAATTCGCTGGATTAGCTTCGGGTTCGCTTGTTGGACCTCCATTTCAAAACACATCCTTAGCCCAAACCCCTACAAACCACACACCAAGCCCACATATCACAAAACCACACACTAAGCCACACACTATAAAAAAGAACCCTTCACCAACACATTAAACCCATAGACTCTTACGAAAAACACAAAGAAAATACCCCTAGCCGAGACTCACAAAAAAAAATTAACAAACGAACGAAATAAACCCTTCACCGTTTCACACAACTCACTGCCTTACCCAAATCCTCCTTCGCGTAAGCCCCTCACGCCCATCCTCAAAAAAGCAGCCCACTCACACTCCACAAACAGAAGCCATTCACGCATAAGCCCTGCACCCTCCACTCACACTCCACTACACGTACAACCTTCAGCAACCCCTTCTTCACGTCCCCAAGCCACGTAACAGCCCATTCTCTCTGACTTCTCGCCCTCCTCTCACGCAAAACCCTGCATCCAACAGCCCATCGCCACAACAAATAGACAAAACAGCCTCATCCACTCACCTCAAAAACTGCCAGTAATTGCCGAGAAACTACCCCAAAAAAAAAACTGCCAGTTTGCCGTGAGAACTATCCCCCCCCCCAAACTGCCAGTTTGCCGTGAAAATACCCACTGAAAAGTGCCCAGAATTCACCCCAAAATTGCATCAAAAACTGCCCAAAACAGTGACAAAAACCGCAGCCCCAATCCCTCTTTAAAAATCGCCAAAACAGTCATTTAATCACCCAAAAAACAGTGACCAGAAAATATAACAAAAACAGCAGCGAAACGGAGTGAAAACAGCAGCCCAAAAAGCGAAACATCGAGGAAAAATGTTGGATTAGTGAACCAGAATAGTTGTGGAACATCAACCTTTCCGACGACCGTGTAACGCGCTTTCAAGAGATGACAAAAGAGGTTAGACCTGAGGGCACCTTCTTTATTTATTATCTTTCGTTTCTTTTATTTATTTTAATATATTATCGCATGAGAGTCGTTTATTGAGGCATGATGTGAATTCTGGATGAACGGAATGCATGTTTTCTTCTGTGGTATATCGGATGGAAACTCGGACGTAAATTCCGTCGCTGAATTGTGATTTGCACTCGGGATACGATGCCACGTACCACTTGAGAGACACATATTTCGTTTCATCCAAACTTTGTATTTGAGCATGATTTAGTCTAGTATGTTATTTATTATTTAAGTATGATTTAGTTGTTTATTTTTTAGCATGGTTAGAATATTTTGCGTTGGGATTTGCATTATGTTAAGGTTGTTATTTGCTTTCCGTATTATATGATTAAAGTATGAGATTGCCGTGTGTTATTGTGTGTTTGCCGTGGTGATAACTTACTTTTCAAGCATGCAAACTTAGACATAGGATTTATCTTTATAAACATGAACTAGATATAGGTTGTTCTTAAGCATGTTGCGTAGATTCGGTTGAGATATTGCACAAATCACATCATTACAAGTGACATTAAGTAAGGGACCATTCTGAACCCAACGGTTTGAGGTCTTCCCTTGCGAGGGGTGAGTGCGGCCTTAAATCTTTGTCCCAGTTCACACTGGGTGGCGACTCCATTATTTCTTCGGTTTAGTTCCCCCGCGGGCTACTCCGTACTCCCAACTAGGCCGCGAGCCTAGAACAGCGTCGTCAACATTTGTGTCCTACAAGAAGCAACAATTCAGCCAAGAGAGAGGAAATGAATCGGCCAAAGGCTTGAGAAACAGAGGCCAATCGGCCTAAATAACAAAGGCCTATCGGCCAAGCTTCCAAAGCAAAACAAGCCATTTCAGCCAAGAAATGAAAAAGGTCAGTGGCCTTTGTTGTTTGTTTCTCATTCGGCCAAAGGCATTCATCCAGAAGCAAAAATGCTTCTTTTCGGCCAACAAATCACAAAGGCAATTTTAGCCTTTTTATATGGCAGGGGCAAAAAGCAAAAGAAAGTCAGAGAGCAAATCTTATTGGTTTTTTTCAAAATTCTAAATTTAATGGCCACTACTTGCGCCAATTTGAAAAAGAGAAGATTTATGGCCACATGCCAAAACCGAGAGAGAGAGATTAATTTCCAAGAAATAAAAAAATGTGTTGAGTGTTAACTTGGTAGGTGTAATGTATATCAAATCTAATTTATTACATTGTCAACCACTTACATCAATTGTTGATAATTTATGTAAGTCATGGGTCTCACCCATTTAATTCAAAATTTGGTTGGCTTACACAACACACTTTGGGCTCGGATTCGTTTAATCCGATTAAACAAATTTTCCGTCGCGACGTAATTAAATCTAATTTAATTAAATAATTATGCCTTGCAAAATTATTATTAAAGTCGCTTACGAATTAATTCCAAATTAATTCGTTCGCTAGAATTAAAATCCAATTTAATTCCGCGTTGAAATCCGATTTCATTTAATATATCTAATATATTATTTTAGCCCAATTAAATAAATTAAATAGTAAAATCCAATTTAACTATTAAATTTATTTTGCCGATTAATTCCAAATTAATAGCGTTCTCTTCTCTCGACGAATTTAATCCCAGATAAATTCTCGACGCAATTAATCCCAGATTAATTTTTTCTCTGATAATTAATCCCAGATTAATTCTTGATGTAAATAATCCCAGATTAATGTTCTCTCTTAATTAATCCCAGATTAATATTGTTCGAGTCAAACATCATCGGTGAATCTTTGGGATGCGACCCAAGAGATCCCTGGATATGTTGACAGTAAATACGGTCATCGGACTATCCGAACATGTGCGTACCCGGTACCACGTACTTACCGATTTACAAGACATGGTTGGCTTCTAGCAAAGCACCGTGCCTACCCAATTCTCCAGAAATATTCTTTTACGGAATATATGATCTTTGTCAGGCGTAGTATACGTAGTATTGAGTATTACGATCCAATATCGGATGTCACATGCAAGCCCCGGACGACCAAAACCAAAGTATACTGATTGTCGCAAGTATTAGCGATGCAAGTCTCAGGTTAAGATCAAATACACCTACCATGATTCAGATTCCCATAGACACATAGTCATACTACCAATGAGATTCTGAGGGGTCTATCCAGAGCGAAGTTGTTTCCGTATCATCGGTAAACAGAACCTCTTATTACACTTGCATGAGTATCAAATACCCAAATATATGAGAACTATGTCGTTACCCTTCCATAACACGCACAAGTGTAATACTAGCTTATTCCGCATTATCGATGTCCAATCTCGATAATACTACGACTAGGGATATTTAATGATTAAACCTTTGTGGATTAATATTGTCTCATATCTTATTAATCCAGAACTAATCATAAGGACTTTTATCATTTATATATCCAGGTAATCAAATTACAAATGATAAAAGAGCAATTTCCTTTGTCACATAGTTAATTTGTACAACAACACCATGTTCTGTACAAATAGTGATGCTATGGGTCATAATTATCCAATATTTACCACTTGTTTGTAAGTGTTATGTCTCGATCCAAAATACTTGGTTTCCTTATTAAAAATGAATTAGTCGTGTGTAGACTGGTCGGCCGTGTCTACTGGGATACTGCATAATATGAAGCAATGTTGACTGAGACATTGAGTTAGCATAAGTAGTGTCTGTCGGAGACCTTTTGAGTCGTGTAGGCTCTATCCCTTGGAGGGATGTATGATGAACTCATAGACCCATATGCGAGCCTTGAGCGTGTGCTTAACTATCCAATGACTGGAACCCAATTTGATTGGGCCTGGACAGTGGCCCTAGATGCTTCTGGTACAAATCTGATGTTGTTAGGGTTGGTGCTCGGAGTGCCAATCCGGATCGTATTCATGTCTGATTCATGAATACGAACAATTATTTTTTCGTAATATTACTTATTTATGGTAGTACTTCTTGCTTTTATATACATATTCGATCTAATTACGATTAGATTGAAACTAAATATGATTTAGTGATATGCATATATTAGACAAAAACTCGATAATATATAATATAGTGCACAGTTACAAAGTAGTTTGTAATTGACATTGGGAAGTGACACTACTAGAAGTATATTATAAAATAAAGTTTCTGGTCAAGATTTACTAACACGGGTCGGTAAGTAAAATCCGCTGAGACCAGTACATGTCGTATATCGAGACTTGATCCGACGGTTTATCCCATGAACCATGAGTCTGGGGAGACTCGTATAGACGTGTATGTGTTTATATTGGATAAATATTGAATGACTCACCAAAGATTTCCTAATAGATGGTACACCAACGTCAATAGGAATATTCTCGGGTCAAGTAAGCATATTGATCCTTTGACTTGAGATACCACTATGGATGTATGAGGTATCCTCCACACTTTGATGGCAGTCACGTCACCGATCTATTTAGATCAGACTTCCGCCTGTTTTTTGGGTGTGGACTGATTCCCAAGATATCATGTATGTATCAAGATATGATCTGTCAGTTCCGTGTACAGAGTATAGGTATTCAATGTGCAATTAGCAATCTGTTAAATCCATGGGCTTGTGGTACACTATAGAAGTTAGTTCTGAGTGTTATTAAGAGATTGCTAATAGAATCGTCGACGTGATTATACCTATAGAGATTTGACATTTTTTTATCTATATCTCTGAGATAATCTGAATACATGTGACATAGGGATTATACGTATGCGATGACCTCAACCTGTATGATTCAGCGAGTTTATCTGTGGTCGTCATAATTTACGGGTGGGTAGATTATGGACATGAAATTGGATTTCGTGACGGATATGCCTGAATCTAGAGAGTCTCACTAATGAAACATACTCGTAAAGCACTATGGCTACTTTTATAAAATAATATTGATTATTTATAGATCGTTTAATGGTTAAACGATAAATACACGCTTTAAGGGTTTTTCCGGCTTTTTCCTAATTAATGTGTATTCGATTTAAATACTTGATTTTATTAAATCCACATTGATTAATTGTCAAATATATGTATTATGGAATATTTAATGTTAATATTATCCGTATATTTGGATATTTATATTTACAATTATCTAATTATTTAATTGTTAAATAATTAGATTAATTAAATATAAATATCTTTTAACTTTAATATGACAAAATGTAATAGGTACATTTGTGCATATATTAATTAAAATGGTTGACAACTTGATTTTAGGCATATTTAATATTCGATTAAATTTGCAAAATCAAAATTCCAATTTTGCCCTTGTGAAGTCGGTCATGCCCTTATCTTTTAAGATTTGATTTTTTTCATTTTTGCTTCACTTTTTGGCTTCAAATATAGATTACAAAAAAAAGGGATTTGAGAGAAAACCTAAGTGCTAAATGAGTTTTGTGAAGAAAATCTTGAAAATTAAGGTAATTTCATACTTTTCTTTACTTGAAAATTATTTCTATGCCTTTAGACTTCAACATATGATGTTTTCATATTTTCTCTATTCTCTTGGGTTTGTAATAAGTTTGTTTGAAGCATGAATGAAAGGTGTATTTAGTAAAGAAAGCTTATTAAGTGTTATTAAGCTTACTTTTGGTTATTTGATAACTTGGTAGCCATTCTAGAGTTGCTTAACCACTCATAAATGACCGAGAATTATTCTTGAGTTGTTTCATGGTGGTGAGACTTGTTTGGTGTAGAAAGGATTGAATTAAAGTGTTGAATTTTATTAATTTGGTGTTAATTGGCCAATTGGATAATTTTGGGAAATTAGGGTTCATAACCCCCTCCAAATTTGGGGATTTTCATATATGTGTTAATTAATGATGTATATATGATGCATATTAATTTTGGTGTTGATTGGACTTGATCCTGAATGGTTTTGAACCAATTTGGACTAAAGTGTAATTCTTGGAAACTTGAGGGACCTCTCGGCAATTAGGGAAAAATATTTTCTTGAATTGTAATTTGTATTTTCATGTATTAGACATTTATAAATCATTTTTGTAGTGATTTCGAATCACCTGATTATGTATTTGACAAATTAGGACTAAAATGATCAAAATACAAAATTTTGGGGCATTTCTGTAATTACTGAAAAATCTGGAAAATTTTCAGAATTCTGTTTTTTAATGTATATTTGATGTACAAATCATTTTGGTTGTGATTGGAAATCACCTAAGCCTGTTTTGAACAACTTAGGACTAAAATGATTAAAATGGAAAGTTTTGGGGTTGTATGGTAATTTAGTGAAATTATGATTTCTGGGTTAATGTTTCTTTTTTGAGTATTGAGTGATTAAAATAAATAAGTTAATTTTAATTACCCAAGAAAAATTAAAGAAATGGGAAAATTTGATTTTCCCGCATTCCGCTGCGTAATCCAGATATTTTGCCCAAAACCCCAACATATGTGTGAGCCTGAGATATAATGATATTTGGGTCATTGACCCAAATTTGCCCCGTACACAACTTACATTTTGATTCTCTCGAGAAATTTAAATCACTCTCTCATGCTTATTATTATTTTAAAAATATATCTATCTTATTTTTATTTTTCAAATTATGCCTGCCAGAATTATGGATGACGATCGATCAAGGCAGTCCAATATTTATTAATTTTGATCTCGTTTCAATTATAGATTTGAAATTTTTTTATCATAAATCATATATCGATTTTTTAATCAGGATCCCAAACTAGATTTGAGATGAAAATTTGTCACAATCGATTTTTTTAATCGGAATCCCAAATTTCGGCCTAATTTTTTATTTGAAATAAGAATTATCCTAACTCTCATATTGAATCACATGAGATTTCGAATCTTGAAATTCAATATATTAAACCACCCTTAACTAGAATTAGGATTGATATGTTTTTCGGCCCGTCCAAACGAGATCCCATCTCACTCGGGATGAGATTATACAAATATTTTCTTGTCCCATTTATGCTATCAAATGCGGTAAGCCAGACAAGACATTATGGTAGTTCAACTCACCCAAGCCTAAGTGTCACTACATGTAAAATTTTATCTTATATATAAATAATCATGTTGATGGTGTTTTCAGGCACTATGTTATTTAAGCAGCACGACGGGGTAAAAAAGGTAATTCACTTCTCAGTCAAGATTATTAATGCCGACCCGACCACTAAAGAGTCAACAGTAAGAGGCCGGGAACTTTACGGTTAGTGACCGAGCACTTGAGTTCAAGATGACCGGACAATTATCAGGTCGACATCAGCATTCTCAGTACAAAAGACTATTATGACCGACCACATGAAGACCGAGCATATGGCAAGACATGTTCGGGAAAATAAGGCATTCTATCCATACAAGATAAGATAATAAGTTATCCTACTTTCATGGGGTAAACTAGTAAGTCAATGTCCTAGTATGATAAAGAAAGTAAAGGTAGTTTTGATTAGGAATCCTTATGGGAAAATGGAATAGTTTCAACTAGGAAATTCTTATAGGAGAAGGAATCTGATTTCTGTACTATTATAAATAGGAGGGCAGAGCATGTGTAAAAGGACATAAAAAATAAGGGATCTGAATCTTCAAGCTCTGACTTGTAGAAAACAAAAAGAGACCCGAAAAGAGTGTTTAAGTAATAAAAGTACCATCCCGTTTGTGTCCGTGGACGTAGGTCGGATCCAAATCCACCGAACCACGTTAAATCTCTTTGTTGATTGGTGTGTTTATCTGCTTTCTTGCTAAATTTGCCTTTGGTCCCCCATAACCAAACAAATTCACTATTGAAGGAGGATTTCCTCGGGAGTGATATTCCCATATTACCCTGAGACCAAAATCCGCCGTCAACAGTTGGCGCCGTCTGTGGGGAAACTGGACAAAAAGCAACTCGTGTAGTAAGACAATGGCGGAAGGCGGAAACCACCAATCATCAGGAAATTCGGCCACAGATTGGATGAATAAGATAGAAGAAAGCATAAGGAAGGACATGGAGGATAGTCAGGCCCTCCTAAAAACCATGATGGACCTACTGGAGAGAATGGAAGGGGGGAACCGCGAGAAGCCTGAACCAGAGCTAATCAAAGAAGAGGAGAGATAGCAGATGGAAAGTGGGTTGTGGATACAAGTGAGGACGATGGACCTAGGAGGAGGGGGCCTTACGGGATAAAATCCATAGTTGTGGAAAAAGATTCACAAGCAGAGGACACATGGGAAGAAGAAGAAGAGAGACTTTCGACAAATTCCTCTTATGATAGTCTCCGCTACACTAGAAGAGGAGACACAGAGTACGACGAAACTGTGCGGGAGATTCCAAGGCGTAAGGAATATCTCACCCGGCGCAACAGACATTAAGAAGATCACAGAAGGCGACATGGCGGCCCAAATAGCGAGGTAAAATCTTGGTTAAAAAAAAGAGATGGCCAAGTGGAGGACAAATCTCAAAACAGATACCACCACAAAAATGCACAGTCACACCAGAATCATCCGACTCCATAAAAAAAAAAAAAAGGGAAGCACAGAGAGCATGGAACTTTGAGAAGCACAACATAAGGAGGAAAATACCCTTAATATTTCAATCGGCTCGGGGCTGGATTATGTTCCGCCGAGGCCTCTTCATTAATCGGCTCGGGGCTGGATTACGTTCCACCGAGGCCTCTTCATTAATCGGCTCAGGGCTGGATTTCGTTCCGCCGAGATCGTTTGATGATTCGGCTCGGGGTCGGGTTACGTCCCACCGAGTCAATACTCATTGGACTGGGGACGGAACATTCCCACAGAACCAAATATCTCTTTAGCTCGGGGTCCTCAGGGACATACTCGATGCATAGGATCCATGAGAAGCAAAGCACAGTGAGGGATGATACCCCCGTGGCAATTGTTTACTCCAGTGTTACCGAGCATAAGGAGGAACATGCCCTTAATGTGTCGAACACTCTTCTGATCCTCACCTACCCGATGTAATGGATCCGTGGGAAAGCATAGCACGGGGGGTGATGACACCCCGTGACGATTGCTATCTCCAGTGATACCGGACCTAAGGAGGAATATGCCCTTAGTATCCCGGACACTCTTTGATCCATTCATCATCCGGATCTGTGAGAGACACAGCACGGGGATGTGTTATGCCCCTGTGGCGTGTGCCTGCTCCAGCGTGGTAAGGAGGAGCCCTCATACAATACACAGGCTTCCCAGTGAACCCACGTGTAGAGGATGTGCCCTTACCATTCAAACGCTCTTCTGATCCGAATCCTGGTTCGCCGGGACACTGAATTGAAAGATTCAGAATTGTGTTTTGGAGACCTCGGGCGGGACGCTGCTTTGAGACATCCATGTTGTTATTTTTTTTTGCAAAAGACATTTTTTATTTTAGGATAGGTGCTAAGTCACCCCCACCTTTTATTTTCCAGAAACTTGTTTTCGTTTTCCACCGGTCTGGTAGGGGGACGCCCGTGCCAGATTCGGTAAGGCTTCGAAGGTTGATTCATTTCCCTTCTGTGAAAGTCCCATGGGTTAGTCGGCTCGGGGCCGGATTTTGTTCCGCCGAGGCCATTTGATTAGTCGGCTCGGGGCCGGATTTCGTTCCGCCGAGGCACTTGGTTATTCAGCTCGGGGTCGGGTTACGTCCCACCGAGTCAAGCTCTTTTAGGTTTGGGGAGGTAACATTCCCCCAGAACCCAAGTCTTTCACTCAGCTCGGGGTCGGGGGACGTCCCACCGAGTCAGCCCTTCGGACTGGGGACGTAACATTCCCCCAGGTCCAAGTGCCTTTTTCAGCTCGGGGTCGGGGTACGTCCCACCGAGTCAGCCCTTCGGACTGGGGACGTAACATTCCCCCAGGTCCAAGTGCCTTTTTCAGCTCGGGGTCGGGGTACGTCCCACCGAGTCAGCCCTTCGGACTGGGGACGTAACATTCCCCCAGGTCCAAGTGCCTTTTTCAGCTCGGGGTCGGGGTACGTCCCACCGAGTCAGCCCTTCGGACTGGGGACGTAACATTCCCCCAGAACCAAGTATCTCTCTTGGCTCGGGGTCCTCAGGGACATACTCGATGCATAGGATCCGTGAGAAGCATAGCACGGGGAGGGATGATACCCCTGTGGCGATTGCTTACTCCAGTGTTACCGAACATAAGGAGGAATATGCCCTTAATGTATGGAACACTCTTTGATCCTCACTTACCCGATGTAATGGATCCGTGGGAAAGCATAGCACGGGGAGTGATGAGGCCCCCGTGACGATTGCTAGCTCCAGTGATACCGGACCTAAGGAGGAATGTGCCCTTAGTATCCCGGACGCTCTTTGATCCATTCATCATTTGGATCCAAGAGAGGCGCAGCATGGGGATGCATTGTGACCCTGTAGCGTGTGCCTGCTCCAGCGCGGTAAGGAGGAGCCCTCGTGCAATACACAGGCTCCACAGTGACCTGGCGTATAGAGGATGTGCCCTTACCATTTAAACGCTCAACTGATCCAAATCCTGGTTCGCCGGGACACTGACTTGAAAGATTCAGAATTGTGTTTTGGAAGACCTCGGACAGGACGCTGTTTTGAGGCATCCGTGTTGTTGTTTATATTTGCGAAACATTTTGTTTTGGGATAAGCGATAAGTCGCCCCCGCCTGTTAATTTTATTTTCCAGAGATTTGTTTTTGTTTTTCACCGGTCTGGTAAGGGGACGCCCGTGCCAGATTCGGTAGGGTTTCAAAAGGTTGGTTCACTTCCCTTCTGAATAAGTCCCACTTGATTAATCGGCTCGGGGCTGGATTCGTTCCGCCGAGGCCACTTGATTAATCGGCTCGGGGCTGGATTCATTCCGCCGAGGCCGCTTGGTTAATCGACTCAAGGCTGGATTCGTTCCGCCGAGGTAAGATGTTTTCTTTCCGGCTCGGGTCTTCTCTTGTACCGCCGAGATCGATGTTTGTTTCAGCTCGGGGTCGGGTTACGTCCCACCGAGTCGGCTTCTTTGGACTGGGGATGTAACATTCCCCAGGTCCAAGTGCCTCTCTTCATTCGGGGTCGGGTTACGTCCCACCGAGTCTACCCCTTCGGACTGGGGACGTAACATTCCCCCAGGTCCAAATGCCTCTCTTCACTCGGGGTCGGGTTACGTCCCACCGAGTCAGCCCTTTGGACTGGGGACGTAACATTCCCCCAGGTCCAAGTGCCTTTCTCAGCTCGGGGTACGTCCCACCGAGTCAGCCCTTATGGACTGGGGACGTAACATCCCCCAGGTCCAAGTGCCTCTCTTCACTCGGGGTCGGGTTACGTCCCACCGAGTCTACCTCTTTGGACTGGGGACGTTACATTGCCCCAGGTCCAAGTGCCTTTCTCAGCTCGGGGTCGGGGTACGTCCCACCGAGTCAGCCCTTCGGACTGGGGACGTAACATTCCCCCAGGTCCAAGTGCCTCTCTTCATTCGGGGCCGGGTTACTTCCCACCGAATCAGCCCTTCGGACTGGAGACGTAACATTCCCCCAGGTCCAAGTGCCTCTCTTCATTCGGGGTCGAGTTGCGTCCCACCGAGTCAGTCCTTCGGACTGAGGACTTAATATTCCCTCATGTCCGAGCATCTCTCACAGCTCGAGACAGGATCACATGCCACCGAGCACATCATCGTTAGCTCAGAGGAAAAATTTTCTCCTCACAATCAAGATTGGATCAGTCAGGGGTCTGGACCTCTAAATCTCTGGTACATATATTACAGAGGAGGAGTCATTCTTAGTTTGGACAACAAGAGGAACTTCATCTCCTGATGGAACGACCCAAGTAAGCAATTTGCTTTGAGGTGGAGAATCATTCTGAATAGGATCAGCATCTCCAATAACCGAGGATATGAAGATAGAAACAGAAGACTTAGTTGATGGCGAAGGCAATTTCTCTATGATTTCTGGAGCGACCACCAGCAATGCGATCAGCACACCATCTTTATATAGTTCCCGGCACCAACTTGCATACTCGTTGGAACCGAGAACTAGGGGACATATGTTGATGGTGTTTTCAGACACTATGTTATTTAAGCAGCACGACAGGGGTAAAAAAGGTAATTCACTTCTCAGTCAAGATTATTAATGCCGACCCGACCACTAAAGAGTCAACAGTAAGAGGCCGGGAACTTTACGGTTAGTGACCGAGCACTTGAGTTCAAGATGACCGGGCAATTATCAGGTCGACAGCAGCGTTCTCAGTACAAAAGACTATTATGACCGACCACATGAAGACCGAGCATATGGCAAGACATGTTCGGGAAAATAAGGCATTCTATCCATACAAGATAAGATAATAAGTTATCCTACTTTCATGGGGTAAACTAGTAAGTCAATGTCCTAGTATGATAAAGAAAGTAAAAGTAGTTTTGATTAGGAATCCTTATGGGAAAAGGGAATAGTTTCAACTAGGAAATTCTTATAGGAGAAGGAATCTGATTTCTGTACTATTATAAATAGGAGGGCAGAGCATGTGTAAAAGGACATAAAAAATAAGGGATCTGAATCTTCAAGCTCTGACTTGTAGAAAACAAAAAGAGACCCGAAAAGAGTGTTTAAGTAATAAAAGTACCATCCCGTTTGTGTCCGTGGACGTAGGTCGGATCCAAATCCACCGAACCACGTTAAATCTCTTTGTTGATTGGTGTGTTTATCTGCTTTCTTGCTAAATTTGCCTTTGGTCCCCCATAACCAAACAAATTCACTATTGAAGGAGGATTTCCTCGGGAGTGATATTCTCATATTACCCTGAGACCAAAATCCGCCGTCAACAAATCATAACTTAAAATATTTAAGCGCTATCTAAACGACGGTTTGAAAAACCCACCTAAACGGTTGCTCAAACTCTGCTTAGGCGACGTCTTTAACAACATATGTCCAATTTGAAAACAGGACGGGATTGAATACAAAAACTTCCCAAAATTTGTAGCCGAGACATTATTTTATGTGACGATCCTAATTATATAAACTTGATGAGTTCATAATTGAAAAATTCTATGTTGTCCCATCGAATTGACAACCTAGTTAGAATTATAGGTAAATGTATAAATTAAAAATTTTAATAATTTTTAATTATAACAAATAAAAGAACATGAATAGCCCTCGTGGGACGAATGCCAATAATTTTCAAATAATTTATATTTAATTTGCTATCTGAATTCGAATCTTAGATAGATAAGAAAATAAAAAATTAAATTTAAACTTTTCACACCCTCTTGCCTCTTAAAAAAAAAAGGAAATTATCATCTATGCACTTGAAAATTTTCTGATATTCGAAAAAACATTCAATTTTAAGAAAATGAATATTTTACAAAAAAATAAAAATAAAAATAAAAATAAAAATAAAAAAATAGCCACCGACACTGGCATGGCATCACGTCGGTATGGGTCTTTTTTCATCCTAAAACGGTGTCGTCTCCTTTTCCATCAGCATTAAACTAAACCCCTCTCCTTGCTCGCTCTCACACAGACACAGGCCCACGTTCGCTGAATCCCATGAAACGCAAATTCCATTTCATATCTTTAAATCCAAATTAGCTTCCAAATAATTCACTCATTTCATTTAACCACCAAAATGTCTTCACAATCCCCACCTCACTACGGGATGGTTGTCGTCATTATTTTGGTGCTGAGGTAGCACTTTCATTTTTATTTTTAATTTTTTTGGTGATTTACGTAAAAATTTGTCGAATTTCTATGAAATGCATACTAAATAAAACAGTGCTAATGAGCTTAACTAGATAATGATTCCAGATATATCCCATGAGACACAAACTGGCTAATGGGAAGTTTGGTTTGATTTGCTTACAATGCATTTTGAAAAAAAAAAAAAAAAAAAAAAAACTATTATTTTTTTAAAATGTGTTTGTAAATGTTGTATAAGTTCTTTGATTGATGATAAATGTATGAATATTGAGATGCTGCAGTGATTCAAATGTGGAGTTCTTAGGTGCAGAAATTGGTGGTATTTGGAGTGAGGAAATTGCTCTTTTACGAATTTCGATGCAAATGAATGAATTATTGTTTAGTGTTTGCTAGCTTTTACCTTATTTTTCATGCAATTAGCCAGCTGTAATTTTGGTTGAAGAAAACTGTGCATTCAACAATGTTTTTTTAGATACCATGCAATTGTCTGTGCTCTCTCGCCTTGCTTTTATTGTGGTTTCTGGTTGGGACTACTTGGTTAGCTACATCTAGTTGATTATAAAGCTTGTTTTTGTTTTTGTTTGTTGAGTTTAGGGATTGTATTGAGCTGAACTCTGTTTATGTTTGTAAAACTAAGTCCTGATTGGATTATGGATACGGCTTCTCCATGCATATCTGGTCGCAATTCACCTGTTGTACTCTATAATTGCACGATCCAGATGATAAGCCCATATTTCCAGACATTTCATGTGGAGGTAAAGCAAGAATCTTCTTCTCTACGGTATTGGCAGCAGACGTTACCAGAAAAGTCTATTAATGTGGATGGAGAGGGAAGTGTAACACAAAAGGTTTGCAATGCTTTTGAGTTTTCCCGGTGTTAAGAAAAATAAGAAAAGTGGGATTTGAAAGCAAGCATCATTGATCTGATGGCCGGGTCCTTGCCTTTTTATTCCTTTTTGAAGGCCTTAATATTTTGATCTGACATCCACATGGGAATCACTTGTAGAATACTTTTGGGGGTGCCATGTTATTATGCTTCGTGTTTTCCATCATATTACTTGGTGTAGAATTTGATTCTTCTATAAGTTCTGGTATGTGATGAAATGTTAGCAACCTAGTCTGTATGATGATGGCTTTATGATGTCCTTGTATAATATCCTGATTGTGATGTCTGCCAATATAGGTTTATCATGGAATACGGTTCAGCTGGTCTTATTGTCTCTGTTCGGACAGAAATATGCCCTACATACTTTCAGCAGATGTAACTCCAGTTCCTTCGGAAATGGTAAGATCCATGTGCCATGG
This sequence comes from Zanthoxylum bungeanum, assembly GCA_019454045.1. Taxonomy (NCBI): domain Eukaryota; kingdom Viridiplantae; phylum Streptophyta; class Magnoliopsida; order Sapindales; family Rutaceae; genus Zanthoxylum; species Zanthoxylum bungeanum. Next base: position 194,526 of record SKCR01021046.1, on the reverse strand, counting down.
TGGACACCTTGAAAGATAATCTTAGAAATAGCATCCCTCGTAAGCTTTTGATGGAAAATAATTACTTTTACAGGGGGGTGACTGTTGCGTAAATCTGGTTGATGATCTAAGATTGTTTAAATGAGTTGGGTATCTTTGTGCCCAGCATTTTCAACCCTCTGGAATTCTGATCCGTCAGCCTTAGATGTACAAGTACAACAATCAAAGGAGGGATTCATGGCTGCAAATTTTCAACACTGGAATTTTGTAATTATCAACTTTCCTGGAGTTTTAACATAATTCATTTGTATAGATGGGTTTCTTGATGGATTTATGCTGCTGCCTCCACCTCCTGGCTAACAAAATTAGCTAGATTTGGTCAATGTTACCAAGTCTTAATTTTATACTATGATTGGTTGGATTGTTAATCCTCTTCTTTGTAATTTGTTGCTATGGTGGAACACAAGAAGTTGAGGGTTTGTTGCTTTTCGCAGATTTGTACAAGATGCCAAACATATACATATGAATAATGCACATACACAGAAATTATAAAGAGATCTATATTTTACTAAGTTTAACGAAAATAATTCAAATGATCCATGTAACTGATCGTGGGAAAAAGATTTTGTTTGGTTCGCCATCACGTTACATAAAGTGTGAAAACAGAGGCAGTTCTGCATTTTGATCCAAATTCTCCTTCACTGCTACTGCAATTACTGTAAAAGGAACCAATCAATGGAACCCATTCTAATGGTACGAGATTACTGAATATGTGGAGGAGGGTATATAACATGTTATTGAAGGTCCTGGTTCTGGACCTTTCGAGCATATGTGAGCACCATCACAAAATCCTTTGCAGATGAACCTATTATTGCAGGCTCTCGTTCTGATGTCGTTGCTGTTCGCAGCCACAAATTGACCAAATTATACAGTTGCAAGGTGGGTATCACTGGTTGTCCCATACATTTTATTTCAACCTGCAAGAAGAAAACCGAACAAAAGAGTCACTAAGATGGTATCTTCAATTGGTTTGAAAACACATCTCAAGACAATGAGCTGAACTGAACATGTTCTTCCACACAGAATCCAGTATCCACGGTGTAATGAAGCCATATTAAGTCGAGCGCAAGTAATCACAGTTGTGTTAGAATTTTCCAGGATGTCTTTGCTAATTGTTTTTATGATCTGATAATGTTATAACCATTCAAAAATGAAGTGAAAGTCCACGTAATTGGTTGCCTTCTTAGAATATTAAATGGAGTTTAGTTATTTTGAACAGGAAGAAATCACCAAAGATAACATGATCATACCCGAATAACCGAAAACAAAGAAAATGTTTGAGTTAATTCTTAGAGGCTGATGGGAAAAGATTGAAATCATACTTGTCATTTTCTCTGATCAAGAATAATCTTTACTGAAAATTCGGCGACAGTTGACAGATTCACTCACCTCAGATTCACTTGAAAGATCTAGTTTCACCATCAAGTACTTCTGGATAAAAGAAACAGGTATGTTTCCATCCCTGTCGAAGAATGACAAAACATATAATAAATAAATGAACAAAAAGAATGATATTTTCCATAATCAGATAATTCTTTCCCTTGAAGAAAAAATGTTGAATCAGCATCCTTTTTTTTAAAATTTTTTTTTGAGAATGCTGAATATGCACTCCTAGTTGCAGGTAATATTAAAAATAATGCTTACAAAACAATCACAGTGCACCCTAATCAAATCCAGGTACAATACAGTGCCACATGCCTGATCTGATGTATGAACTTGAGCAATGATATGTCGACAAAAAAAAAAAAGCACAAAAATTCTAAAAGACAAACAATATTTAATTAGAAAACAAATAATTTTACTTGTCTTTTAGTGTTTTTGTACTATTTTTTATGCTAACTTGTGTGGATCTATCATTTTGTATGAACTTACACAGGAGCATATTAACACAGTTGAAATATACACTACATGACGAGCCACCTAAGCACAAAGGCTTGACACAGATGATTCAGCTAGTGATGACAGGAGGCTTGTGGGTTATGGATTATCAACGAACATTCATTCAAGCCATGTGCTTAATGAATCAAGATGCACTGGACTAGCCTAGTAGTTCAGGAGATGAAATTCATGGTAATTTACTTCAGGATATGTTGGTATATGACTAAGGAAAAGCCATGCTCTTCTATCAGGATTTGTAATGGCATCCAAAATACTACTAATAGTATAGTAGGAATCTCATCTTAGTTGGTCAGCATTGTAGAAACTTCACAGAAAATAGTGAAGAAGAATCATCACACAACACCAATTTCAAAATAATCTCCTCTATATTGCTTTTCAAGTGACCTTAAGGTTTTACTGGAAATAAGGAACTCATGCCGCTAAAGACATGATGGGGTTCTATTTATAAAAAAAATGAAAAAGGTAGCAGTGGGAAGGGGCAACTAACAATACAAAAACGCTGAAAGCACAGCAGCATAAATAGATCGATCATTGAAAGCAGCTGACCACAAGTACAGATGCACTGACTTGCTATAACACTAGCCAAATCCAGTCCCGGATTACTATAACGCGAAAGGAATTGGACTGCTCTAGGTGAGGAACTAATTCCTTTTGATGGTATTTTGGGTACATGTAAAATATACTCCTTACCCCAGAGAAGAATTCACATTGCAAAACAATTAAGCCAACGGATTTACAAATTACCAAGAGTGTGGATCCATGAAAATTCTGAGACAACTCATGCTTATATTTTAGTTTGAAGAATATCCTTTAAGATTGAAAGTTACTTGAGGAACGTGAATTTTTAAGAACGAATGTATTCAGAGAACAACTGTATCGCACCTATAAGCATGCAATAAAACAAAAGGGAACTCACTTTATTCTCAAGTAACTAGAAGAGATTTGTGGCAAGGCTGAACTTCCTCTCCTGTAAGCATAAAAATATAGTCAGTAAGATGAACACATTTCAAGTAAGTTCATATAACTAATTTTCAAGTTTTAAAGATAAACTTCTTCTTACTGGTCTTCTGAAGCTACTAAAGAGAACCAAATTGGACCATCTCTTCTTTCATACTTTGCACCAGCAGCATCCAACACAACTTGGGGTGAAATATTTGAATCTCCAAAAGCAGCAGCAGCTGTTTTTCGACGAATTCTTCGCAACCGTTTAGGATTAGTTGTTCCTGAAGTGGTAGAATCTGGGTTATTGTTTTTGTTCCCAGCTTTAGATTTGCATTTGTCTTCTTTATTTTTCATTTTATGCACTTGAACTTCATTATCAATAACAGTTGTAGGTTCTGCTTTTGCCACAGATCCTTGTGAATTAGACTTGAGAGACCGGGTTCTACTTGCAACTTCCACCAAAAAATTTAAAGGTTTCCAAAGATCTGATTTCCCCTCACATTGTTCAGCATCATTATTCATCTCTTTACTGGGTATGGGTTGGCTAGGCTGAGGAGAAGAAGAACTCTGCATCTGTTACATTTGGAGCATGAAAATATTATGGCACAGCCAGCCACATACATCTTTTTAGGCAAGAGGTAAAACAGAAAAATCATAAGAATAAATTCAGTGAAAGCACACAAAAAAATGATCTGATCTTTTACCTGCTTTACATTCTGAGATAGCTTATTTAGAGTTTCTGGTGAGCTTGCCCCATCCTGATTATCCTCCACAGAGTCTTCCTCCTTTTTAAGTGGTTTGTCAATGGAAAAACTGGAACCTCGTAAAGCAGCAGCCTTTCTCGCTGCAGCATTTGATCTTCTCCTCGTCATGGTAGTCTGTGCTGATACTCTAGGAGCGCTGACCACCAACGATGAGAGTGACCTTTCCTTTCTTCTAACAGGCAATGTTACTGTGGGCACAGCTTCAGGTGATGTCACCTTTCTTCTTTTGAGAGGAAATATTTTGGCCCTCACATCTTGCAAAGTGTGGTCTGGCCTGAATATAGCATCAACAGATGTGCATTGATACACTGTCTTAAACAAAAACCTAAGCTTTAATCAAGTGTGTGGTTAATCTACATAATTGAAGTGTACGTGTTCCTAATAAATACAACTTCATTGTGGCCTTAGCAAGGGAAATAGATCGAAGAATTTCAGAGTCGAAGACCGAATGCAGTTTATGGTAGTGTATATCTCAGTAATGGAACTCAAATTAAAACCCTTCCATTTATGGTGTTGTATATCTCAGCAACGCAACTCAAATTAAAACCCTTTCCCCTTCAATGTAGACACAAACGCATACAGAGGTAGATTAAGAAGAACTCAACATCATCAGCAGAAGAAACTGTTGGTAAACCAATAAGACTGACAGCATTAACATATGGACACACAACATAAAAATAGGCCTCCAGGAGGATAATGAGTGAACGAATGTTCAAAAGGCAGCCGTTTCTCTCTTCCACTCATAAATTAGTAAATCATCTTCTTGAACAAATTATCAGCGGTAAAAATCCAGGACCATGAAAAATACTAATTAAATTAATAAATTTACATAACAGCGAAGCCAATGAAGATGAAGCATCTACATTTTGCATATTATAGAAAGATGGATTGAAACCGGAGTAATGAGTACCTCAATTTCTCCAGAGGAACACAACCCAGATCGATATTGCAAACTGGACAGCATTCTATTTCTTCATCCGAAATTTTGTCATATATACACTTCCTGCAAACTGCAGATAATCCATATAAATGATAACATGTATCAATATAAAGAGAACAAGCTGCCCAATATCACATTATAACAGCATCAAGAACTAGAATGTATATATAATTATCTACTCATAAGCGTTCATCGGCAATAAACACATTCCGCCTAGCAGTAATTAGTTCATTAAGATCACATTAACAAACGTGTGAGTGCAATCATAGCTCATACAGCTAAAGCTCAATGAAATTTAGGCTCTCAATATCTCTAAAAATCAATCTAGAATTTAGAGAACTACAGAATTTCCCGGACACCTTGATTCCCAAAGGCAAGCATTTGAAAATCATTTCTCCAAAGCATACTAGTGAATAATAGTCAAAACTAAACGAAACCCATATGAAAAAAGACTGAAAATAACCAGAACCAAGCAACATAGAAGTGAGCGGGCCGTCAGAAAATTTGTTAAAATGTATCGAACTCCATTATCTAACACTTTGTACCAGAACCCAGATAGTAATAATAGTAAAAACGCCATGAGAATGCAAAAAAGATGAATCAAAATTAACGGAATTGGAGACCAAACATACAAAGAAACAAGTAAAGGGTAATTGATTAATTAGAAACAATAATTGAAAAAAAATTAACTTACACGTATGGAGACACTCAGATATGGTAGTGGCATCTCTCAAGAGCTTATTACAAATAGGACAAGTCATGCATGCCGCAATCGTCTCTCTCTTCACTTTCACCACCAGATTATTGCTCGCCATCATCAACACGTATTCACACTGCATGTTCATTTTATTTTTTTACCATCACCCACCGGCCACCACCACGTTAACAAAAACATATACAAAGATATATATATATATAGCATTAGCACTAACATAAGATTTACTATACGTTCACATATATATAATTAATATGTGCTTTGACCCTTCATTAAACTCCACAACAAAGCTAACAAAATTACCCAAGAACGATAACAGCAGCTGTCACACGTGTGCACAGAAATAAATGCAGAGAGCTGCTTATGTTATGTACCTGGTGATGATCTGTGAAGAACTATGAGTTTTGTGATGTAATGGAGCGGTGATGATATGAGAATTGACGTGGGATTTTGCTGGATTTGGATAATATGGACGATCTGAATCGAGACGAGAGAGAGAGAGAGAGAGAGAGAGTTTTGTTCGTCCAAAGGAGAAAGCATGAAGCAAGAGTTTCTTTGATTTTTTTTTTTTTTTTTTTAATATATATATTTTTGGTTGGGAAATATATGGGAAATTATCAACCCAAAAAAAAAAAACCTAAAAACTTGTGAAAATGATATATTAATTAGTCAAAATTCTGCAATGTATTGGTGGTACCGTAATAATCTTATAATTTTAGACAACAAGTTAGAATGAACATTTTATTCTTTGATTTAAAAGTAAAACTACATTATCTCATTATTTTTATCTCATGTTTTGAAGTGACATTCATTTATTAACAATTAGGTATAGATATTTCGGGTTCGGTTTAGTTCCAAATAATTCGGTTTGTGAGTTTGGAACTATTCAATTTTTGTTAAATTTCAGTTTGATTTGAGAATTTGAAATCATTTGATTTTTGTCAAATTTTATTTCAATTTAATAATTTGATTCATTCGATTATATTTGAATATCACATATGGTTATATATATCAAGTGATAAAGTAACATATGATATATTAATTTACGATTTCCAATGTGTTGTTTTGATATATCATCATGTATTTGTGAAGAATTATGCATGTACAATTGTATATTTATATTAAATTATATGAATTATTCACTTTTATATCTTTTATTTAATTTAATCATCTAAACTTAAATAAATTTTTGTTATGGGAGGAAGAGTACGAGAACAAAATAATTTTATTATGGTATGCACCATAATCTCAATATAGTATTTGTAAATAATTTTGTATGCAAATAAACTATAGAAAAATACTAATATTTGTTAAATAGTGGGCATTTCAAGTTGTGTTCGTTTTTTTTTTTCAAATTTCGGTTCGGTTTCAAAATCATTTGGTTTATCGATTTGGAACTTAAGGTGCTTTTATGCGATCCCCTTCCCACGAGATTATTTGTCCGCTTTGGGAGGGTGTGACCACTCGACCCTGCACAATTTTACCCCTGTAGGGAGCCTCCCCATATGGAGTGATTGTTGGGCATATAGCATTTGGTGGACAAATTGTGTTTATGGTGACTTGAACTTAGGATCTCAAAGTCCTTATAAGGTAAAATTTCGAGAACCATTTGGTTTTTGGTAAAATTTTGGTTCGGTTTGATTTAATTTAATTCAATTTGTTTCGGATTTTTTCAGTTCAAACCAAACCATTTACCCATCCCTATTAACTATCATCTCATAATTAGTGTCAGAGCCAAATCGAGATAAGCAAGGACGTCAATCTGGAAATTTATTAATATGTATAGTATAAATTAATGAAAAAACTTATTTATTAATGATATAATTTTGATTTACCTCTCTAAAATGAATATCTAACACTTCTTATGAAAATCAAATTTTACCCCAGCGCAAAATAATTAGTTTCTTGGGGACATGAGCAAGAATTGAAGTTTGAAACATATTAGAAAAGAAAAAAAAAATCAATGGTACTTCCTTTCCTTGTAATCATGTCCACTTTCTAACATAATCAAAACACTTGCTTATGCTTTGTCATGTATTTGTAAACTTAAACCTAGCTACAAGAATCTGTCAGTACTCTATACAAAAGCAAAAGCAAAGCAAATCTAGTTGAGTGAAAGCCAAAGTAGCAAAATGTGTAAAAGAAAAAAAAAATGCCTCCTCTCTAGTTTGGGCAAATTGGCACATTATGTTTCATTCAATTCAGTTCACATTAGGACAGGAGGAGCTGCATTGCTGTCTGAACTGAAAAACTTTGTTAAAGAATGTAACAAGTCAAAAACGGTAGACTAACTTTGCCAGGTCGGCTCTTTCAAGATTGGTGCTTCAGATCTCATTTTGATAACATATGTTAATTAATTAAAAGCACTTCCAATGAAAGTGCTTCCTTTTTAAGCACTTATAGGTATCGGTTGGTATAAAATTTGATAAGTTTATAAATTAATATTTAAACACTATATCAAATATATAATTAACGCTAGTTTCTATTCTCATAAAATTATAATTTCATAATATGAGATTATTTTTGATACTAATTTATATTTTACTTTTTATTTCATAACTTATAAATTAACTTATACTTTCAATCCAAAATTCTCAACCAAACTCATCTTATAATAAACATGTGACACCATCCTTGTCTAGTTCCAAGCTATTTCAGCCAAACCCCACATGCAATCATTTCGATTAAAATGAAATGCAAAATCAGCAGAAAAAGGAACATAAAAAAATTATGAAACAGTATTAATTCGATAGTTAAAATATATTTTTCATAAAAAATATTAGATATATACTCTTTATTTAAACAGGATAAATCAAAATTACTCATTAGTAAACTAGAATATTCATAAATTTATGTAATATATTTAAAAAAGAAAAATTGGAATGAGCACTCACTCCTCTCTAAATGACTCAGCCACTTCATCGAATATTCATACCATCAAATTCTGTAAAATTACATCACAAATGAAGCTCTCAAGTCACCTATACTTGCACAAATGAATACCAAACATTATGATAATCCACAAACTTTTGTCAAATCTCAATGAATAAAATATGTCAGGCCCCTGGAACCAATCTTATCTGAAACATAATTATAAAATACAGCTTCCAGTTCTTCATACTTCCCAAGTAATGTTATTGTTTGTTTCATGTGGGTTGGTAATTTGGGTAATAAAATAAATTTAATTGAGTTGTAATTAGTTTTAAAGATCTCAGAGTAATTGAACAAGTATTTGGACAACATCAGATGGAGATATCAGAGTGACATTCACTCTTTTGGACATTCCAGAAGATTTAGAGCTCCAATTAATATGAGGTCAGTGTCATTGGAAAGTAGATACATATAAAGAACGCATGATTTGCCCAAGGTACGAGAAAGTTACAAGCGTTTTAAGTTGCACCTCAAAATCAGTCCGCGACGTGCGTTTACGTAATGTTCGTCGGAGCGTTCTAACGCCCGGTGGTAGAAACTTTGCGTTCGAGGGGCGTTCGAATGCCCGTGCGTAAGTGGATTATTTTGGACGTGTTTTAAGTCATTTTTACACAAGGAAAACCCTACCTTTACCCTATCGATTTAAACAAACGCATAGCCACTTTACCCAGTATGAGAAATACTATTCTGAGAGCCATCATATACTTTGTTTCTTCTTTCTTGACAATCAACCTAGAAGACTTCATTGATTCTCTTGTCTTCTTTACTTTGGTAATATTGTTCTTTAGTAACCATCAACACAAAAACACAACTCTAACCCAACTTCCTAAGTCTTCAGAGTTCTAAAGGAGGAATATCGGTAGTCAGAATTCTGGCGTTGCGAGTTCGCAGGGTTGATCCACTCAGAGACTTCAGAGGTTTTGAAGAAGGCCGCTTGGTGCAGGCTCGGGGAGTTCTTCGAGTTATTACAATCTAAAGGTATTCGAGTCGGTAATGTTGTCACCATAGATCTTATACCATCGCTGTAAGATTTCTCATTATAGTGGATTTGGCTGGTAGCCTATATACCCTGAGTGGTTTTTCTCTGTTAAAAATTTTCCACTTCGTCAATAAAATTACTAGTGTTGATTTTCTTTACTACTTTCATATATTACATTATTATATTTGTTTAGAATTAAAGGTGTTTGTTTCATTCATACCATAGTTGCTCTATCTTTATCGTGTCTTAGTTAGAGTAGATTAATTGATTCCACACATGGTCAAAATATTAGGAGAACCTTAGGTAAACTATGAATTTTCAATTGGTATCAGAGACTAATCTCGATCCTTGACCTGTTAAACTATGGATAATAGTTTACCCTTAAATTATCCATCGTTCTTTGATGTGACTGATGTAAGTGTCCTAGACATGCCAATGATCTCTAATACATGATTTAGTGTGTGAATTATTAAAGAAAGTTTGCGGAAAATAAACTTACATTGAGTGGATGAAGCTCAAAACTTTCTTTGTATTGTAGAAGCTCCAAGCTTGCTTAATGGATTCCAACCCAAGGATGAGTTTCCCTATCACCTTGTTTGCTCTTTGAAGTGCCAGCTTACAAGAATTTTTGCAACAAAAACTCCATGGGAGAGGGAGGAGCTCTCGGCATTAGAGAGAAAAGAGAGAAGATGAAATGTTGTGAATAGTAACAAGTTCTAACTTCCAAAGTTGACTTGTTTTTTATATTAAGCTTGTGTGTTGAATTTGGTTTGAGTGTCTTATAAGTAAAGCCAAGCCTTACATCCAACAAATCAAATCCACAAATCAAGCCCAACCACTTCCATCACATGTCCAACAATTGATGTAAGTGAAGTGGGTCCCACCACTTTTAAATTCCAAATTTAAGTCGGCTAACTCAACACGCAACTTCGCTCGGGCCCGGGTTCGTTTAATTCCGAACTAAACGAATTTGCTGTTGTGACATAATTAAATCCAATTTAATTAAATAATAATGCCTAGCAAAATTATTTCGAAAGTCGCTTGCGAATTAATTCTAAATTAATTCATTTGCCCGAATTAAAATCCAATTTTAATTCCGCTTTGAAATCTAATTTCAATTAATATATCCAATATATTATATAAATTATTCGATTAATTCCAGATTAATCGTTCTCTCTCTTCTATCCGAATTTTATCCCAGATAAATTTTTGCCGCAATTAATCCTAAATTAATTCTCTCTCTCTCTCATAATTAATCTCAGATTAATTCTGTTCGAGTCAAATGTCATCGGTGAATCTTTGGGAAGCGACCCATGAGATCCCTGGTTATGTTGGCAGTAAATCCGGTTGTCGGACTATCCGAACACGTGCGTACCCCGTACCACGTTCTTACCGATTTACAAGACATGATTGGCTTCTAGCAAAGCACCGTGCCTACCCAATTCTCCAGAAATATTCTTTTAAGGAATACATCATCTTTATTAGGCGTAGTATACTAGGTTTTGCGTATTACGATCCAGTATCGGATGTCATATGCTAGGCCTAGGGCTGGAATTGTGTCTGCCCCGTACGAAGCATATATCGGATCACAAGTAACTAGTCCCTGTAATCAGATAATCATGACCTAGTCATACTATCCCGATAGCTGCAGCATTTAAGAGTACCAGTTCTGTATCCCAGCGTGATCATCATCTCCATATGACTGAAGTGATACTTCCATCTTGACATCACACTCAATACACTACGATTCTCAGTATACCCAGAAGAGGCGTACACAGAACCTGTTAAAGCTCCGGACGACTGATGAGCGGAAAATATATCAATATTTATCGCCCATTTTACTTAATATTTTGTTTAGTTTCTCGGGTTTGATGAACATTTTGATGTGTTTTAGTTTATTTTGCAGATAAAATAATGTTGGGACTCCATGGAATCATTTAGGACGAAATGTGGGTCAAATAAGGGTAAAAATTGGACTTGACATATTAATTTTGGAGATTAGAAACTTGAAAGGGCGTTCTAACGAAGTGCAGTTTCGGAAATTCCAGTTTTGTGCAACTGTCGTATTTTGGGCATAACTTTTTACTCTGATATCAGATTGAGCTGATCCAATTCCAGATTAAATAAGACTCAAAGATCTACAACTTTGAAGAACAAAATAATTTTGAATTCTGAAGATTTCATGACCAAATTTGACAAAACATCCGGAAGTGTGTTATGTGTAATTATTAAAGTCATTTTCAAAATAAATAAATAAATAAATAATAAAAATAGTCAAGCTCCCACCAAACATGATAGAAATTAATAATGGATTTGGTGGAACAATTAGTGGAGCAATTAATAATGAATTTGGTGGATGATTTGATGGAGGCAAAATTTTGCCTATAAATACCAAGCCATTTCATTTGTAAATTCATACTTTCTTCTTTGAAATTCCTTAAGAATAACTAAGAAGATTGTATCTTGTTTGTTTATTTACAGCTTTCAGTAATTAATTTCCGCTTTCGCACTTTTTTTTTTACTTTTCAATTTTTACTTTCCGTAATTTACTTTTTCGCGCAGTACTTTTCTTTCTTTACTTTTTCAGTTTTTACTTTTCAAGTAATGAGGAGGTAACTCCCCCTTGCTGGGGTAAAAGGTAAAGCTTTTATTATTACTATTTAGATTAATCTCCCCTAATTATAATATAATAACTATTTAAAATCTGACTTAACGAGGATACCGCCATATTGGTCGGTTGGTAATTAATTATAAATTGGTTTTAACCTGACTAAGCATGGATACCGTCTGGTTGGTTAGTTGGTAATTAATTATTAATTTGACTTAATCAGGATACCGCCTATATGGCTGGTTGGTAATTATCACGCAAGTTAATATATTATATTAAGGGAGATATCTAAAATAGTAGTAATAAAAGTGGATCCTCTAACCCCCAACATTTTCTTTTATTGTACTTTTACTTTATTTACTTTCAGCAATTTACTTTTCAGCAATTTACTTTTCAACAATTTACTTTATGTCTTTTATTTTATTTAAGTTTTCACCAGCCCTAGTTATGTGTCATAATTAAGTTAGTTATATGGGGTTGTGATGAAGTCCAATATCACCGGTTTATAAGGGGTTAAATTACGGTTTCGGTAATATAAAGGTTTATTTATTTGAGCCTTAGTCTTAATGCATCTTGTTAACTGACCATTAATAAGATTGATTCGGTAAACTTAAAATGAACTTGGAAAAGAGATTTTAGGTTAAAGACCTTAGACTCAATAGCCCACGATCTTCCTTGAGGATAAATAACCCTTTAATAGATTTCCTTACAGGATAGGAATATACCTGTCGGGAGGGGGTAGCCATAATTGGAACTTAATCTTAATGAATTCAGATAACTTGGTTAATATAGGAATATGATTAATTGGGTTATACTGGGTATTTGTATTTGACCATCGGAAGATGCTTTTACATAATTTCGTGTTCCAGGTTAATAAACCAATATATTACACAAACGTAAAATAACCACTTCATCTTTTAAAAAGATATTGGAAAGATTCACAACCTGGATAGTTTTATAAATTTGAATTTTCTTCAATCTACTTTCAAGCAATTTATTTACTTGTTTTAATTTTAAAGTCACTACCAAATCAAACAATCAATCCATTAGATACTTGTAAACATTTAACTTCATAAATTGATAACAAAAGGTTTTAAGTACTCATGGGATCGATACTTTTTATACTACTTGAACGATACGTGCGCTTGCGTTATACGCGTGTGATTACGCCGGTCAAGTTTTTGGCGCCGTTGCCGGGGACTTATTTATCTTTCACTATTAGTTTTGGGTTAGATACCTTTACTTGTATCTAATTTTCTTTTTACTTTTTATTTCTTTTTTCTTGTGTTTCAGGTTCTCAGACACTACATGAGACGAACTAGAAGCTTTGAACTCCGACCGCTTGACCCAGAGATTGAAAGAACCATCAGACAGTTGAGAAGGAAAAGGCAAGAAGGGCAAGAAGCAATTGTTAACATGGAACCTGAACCTTTAGAAGTTGCACCACCAATTCCCATTCGTGACAGAACCATTCCGGTGGTTGACGGCTTCATTTCCTGTATTGTACTTCCTCCCTTACTAGCAAATGCGTGTTACATCAAAACAAGCATTCAGATGATTCAGCAGTCAGTTCAGTTCGGAGGGAATACAACTGAAGATCCTAATGCCCATATCAGCAACTTCCTGGAAGTTTGTGGTACTTTCAACTACAACCAAACAGCTGAAGAAGCAATGAGACTGCGAGTTTTTCCATATTCTTTGAAAGACAGAGCAAAAGCTTGGCTACATTCACTACCAGCAGGTTCCATCACAACTTGGAACACTCTAGCCATAAAATTTCTTGCAAAGTACTTTCCACCAGCCAGAACTGCAAAGTTGAGGAATGACATTACATCCTTCGTGCAACAAGATTCAGAATCCCTCTGCGAAGCTTGGGAAAGATTCAAAGATTTACTCCGGAAATGTCCTCACCATGAGATTGCAAAATGGCTACAAGTCCAAACCTTCTACAATGGACTTTCTGGAATAATGAGAACCACAATTGATGCTGCTGCTGGAGTAGCTTTAATGGCAAAAGGAGAAGATCAAGCCTGAGACTTAATTGAAGAAATGGCTAACAACAACTCCTTGTGGCCAACAGAAAGAGCTTGATTCAACGAATTGCTGGAATTTATGAAGTTGGAGCCAACACTGCAGTGAATGCCAAGCTGGATCAGATATACAAATTCATGGAAGCTCTCAGCATGCAAGGTAACACTGGATCCACAAGTTCACCATATGGAGGAGCACCAAAGACAACCCAACTTGAAGAAACAGTGAATTATGTCAACAATTTCAACAGACAGGGGAACAACCCATATTCCAACACCTACAACCCAGGGTGGAGGAATCATCCCAATTTTTCATGGAGCAACAATTCAGGGCCAATGAACTATCCACCACCCGGATTCCAACAACAACAGAACAAAGGCCAGGAGCACGAAAAAGAACCAGGAATTGCAGAAGTGTTGGCTCAGTTAAAAAAATACTATACTATGATTCAGAGCCAATCTGCTTCTATCAAAGCACTGGAGAATCAAATTGGACAATTGGCCAATGCTCAGAGTTACAGACAACCAGGAAATCTTTCCAGTAACACAGAACCAAATCCAAGAAACTGAGGGAATGAGCAATGTCAAGCCATTACCTTGAAAAGTGGCACTGAAATCAACAAAGATGTTGGAATCAAGGCAACCATTGAAGAAGTTCCAAAAGATGCAGTTCCACAGATGAAGGAAAAAAAAGCAAAGGAAAAAGATCAAGAAAGAATCACTTTACCTCCACATTTTCCTCAACGACTCCAGAAAAATAAATTGGATAAACAATTTGCTCGATTCTTGGAGGTGTTCAAAAAGCTGCATATCAACATTCCATTTGCAGAAGCCTTGGAAGAAATGCCCAACTATGTCAAATTCATGAAAGACATTCTTTCACGAAAACAGAGATTGGGAGATTACGAGACAGTAGCATTGACGGAGGAATGCAGCGCCATCATTCAGAGGAAACTTCCCCCGAAGTTGAAAGATCCTGGCAGTTTCACAGTTCCTTGCACCATTGGAGAACATTATATCGGTAAGGCTTTATGTGATTTAGGTGCAAGTGTTAATTTGATGCCTTTTTCTATTTACAGGAAACTGTAAATTGGAGAAGCAATGCCTACCTCAGTCTCTCTGCAACTTGCTGATCGAACGCTCGCATTTCTGAGAGGTGTAGTTGAAGATGTGCTGGTCAAAGTTGACAAACTCATTCTCCCAGCATAGTTTATTATCCTTGACATGGAAGAAGACAAAGATGTACCTATCATCCTTGGGAGACCATTTTTTGCTACAGGTCGAACTGTAATTGATGTACAAAAAGGAGAACTGACCATGAAAGTGCAGGACCAAGAAGTTACCTTTAATATTTTCAAAGCCATGAAATTCCCGAGTGATGAAAAAAAGGAAGAATGTTTCAGAATAGATGTTGTTGATAGTATCATTCAGGATACTGATACAGTTCCCATGGATAAACTTGAAGCTTGCATCACCAACATGACTGATAGCGAGCTAGATGCTGAAATTCTAGAATGTATCAACTATCTTGACAAGCCATTCCGATTTAAATCGACACCACCAGTGGAAAGTCTGGAACTTCCGAAGAAAGATCGAATCAAGCCCTCAATTGAAGAACCACCGCAGCTGGAGCTGAAGCTATTGCCGAGTCATCTCAGGTATGTATTTCTTGGAAACTCTTCTGAATTACCTGTTATTATTTCTTCTTCGCTAACATTGGAGCAGGAAGAAAAGTTGTTGAAAGTGTTACGGGAACACAAAAGAGCCATTGGCTGGACTATAGCATACATTCAAGGCATTAGTCCATCATTTTGCATGCATAAAATTCTGATGAACGATGAGTACAAACCCACAGTGGAGCATCAACAAAGACTCAATCCAATCATGAAGGAGGTCGTGAAGAAAGAAATCATCAAATGGTTGGATGTTGGCATCATCTACCCCATCTCAGACAGCAGTTGGGTGAGTCCTATGCAGTGTCTTCCAAAGAAATGAGGAATTACCGTTGTCACAAATGAAAAGAATGAGCTGATTCCAACAAGAACGGTTACTGGATGGAGAGTATGCATGGACTACCGGAAACTGAACAAAGTAACGAGGAAAGACCATTTTTCGCTGCCATTCATTGATCAGATGCTAGACAGACTGGCGGGACATGAGTTCTATTGCTTTCTAGATGGATACTCGGGGTACAATCAGATTGCCATCGCCCCAGAAGATCAGGAGAAAACCACATTTACATGTCCGTATGATACTTTTGCTTTCCGCAGAATGCCATTTGGACTATGTAATGCTCCTGCCACATTCCAACGTTGCATGATGGCCATCTTCTCAGACATGCTGGAACAAAGTATGGATGTGTTCATGGATGACTTCTCTGCGTTTGGAGACTCTTTTGACCACTGCTTGTAAAATCTGGAACATGTGTTACAAAGGTGTGAAGATACCAACCTGGTACTCAATTGGGAGAAATGCCACTTCATGGTACATGAAGGCATCGTTCTGGGACATCGGATCTCACAAAAGGGAATTGAGGTAGACAAAGCAAAGATCGAAACAATTGAAAAACTACCTCCACCCACATTTGTCAAAGGGATTCGGAGTTTTCTCGGACATGCTGGCTTTTACAGGAGATTTATCAAAGACTTCTCAAAAATTGCAAAACCTCTTTGAAATCTTCTGGAGAAAGATGTGCCTTTCAACTTCACCAAAGAATGTCAGGAAGCCTTTGAGATCCTAAAACAGAAGCTGGTCTCTGCCCCCATCATAGTAGCACCGGACTGGACTCTTCCATTTGAGGTGATGTGCGATGCTAGTCATTCCGATGTAGGTGCAGTTTTGGGACAACGCAAAGCAAAGATTTTCCATGCCATTTACTACTCCAGCAGAACTCTGAATGAAGCTCAACTCAACTACACAACCACTGAAAAGGAGTTGCTTGCAGTTGTGTTCGCTTTTGACAAATTCTGATCTTATCTGCTGGGTCCCAAGGTGGTGGTCTACATAGATCATTCAGCAATCAAGTATCTGATCGCGAAGAAAGATGCCAAGCCCAGATTGATCCGTTGGATACTTCTTCTGCAAGAATTCGATGTGGAGATCAGAGACAGGAAAAAGACAGAAAACCATGTGGCAGATCATTTATCAAGGCTCGAGAATGGAGAAACAACTGGCAAAGAACTGACAATCAAAGAAACTTTTCCAGATGAACAATTATTTGCCATGAAACAGCACGATGTTCCTTGGTATGCTGACTATGTAAACTACATAGTGTCAGGAAAATGGCCGTTGGAATGGACAACTCAGCAACGAAAGAAGTTCTTCAAAGAAGTCAAACACTATGTCTGGGATGAGCCATACATGTTCAAACGCTGTGCTGATCAGTTATTGAGATGGTGTGTTCCACAGGAGGAGGTCAACAGTGTTTTGCAACACTGTCATTCATCATCATATGGCGGACACTTCAGTGGAAATAAAACCACAGCCAAAGTCCTACAATCAGGTTTTTTCTGGCCCACTCTTTTTAAATATGCTTATCTATTTGCTCTTCAATGTGACAAGTGCCAGAGAACGGGAAATATTTCGAGGAGAAATGAAAGACCTTTGCAAAACATTCTAGAAGTGGAGATATTTGATGTATGTGGTATTGATTTTATGGGACCCTTTGTTCCATCATTTGGAAACCTGTATATACTGGTTACAGTCGACTACGTCTCCAAATGGGTTGAAGCGATTGCACTATCGTCCAATGATTCAAAAGTGGTGATCAAATTCCTTAAAAAGAATATTTTCACTCGCTTCGGAACACCTCGGGCGATTATCAGTGATGATGGCTCACATTTCTGCAACAGATACTTCGATGCACTCCTATCCAAATACAGAGTTACTCATAAAGTTGCCACAACTTACCATCCACAGTCAAATGGGCAAGTTGAAGTTTCAAACATAGAGATCAAAAGAATCTTGGAGAGAACCATTGGATCAACAAGGAATGACTGGTCTGAAAAACTGGATGACGTATTATGGGCCTACCGAACAGCTTACAAGACACCCATTGGTATGTCCCCATATCAAATGGTGTTCGGGAAAGCATGCCATCTGCCAGTTGAGCTTGAACACAAGGCGTACTGGGCACTAAAGAAGTTGAATCTTGATTCACAAGCTGCAGGAGAGAAAAGACTTCACCAACTCAATGATTTGGAGGAATTTCGCCTACAGGCTTATGAAAATGCTAGATTATACAAAGAGAAGACCAAGAAATGGCATGACCGAAAAATAGTGCGCACACAATTGAAATCAGGGCAGCATGTGTTGTTATATGATTCAAGGTTGAAACTTTTCCCTGGAAAGCTGAAATCAATGTGGTCAAGCCCATTTGAGATTACTCAGGTTTTACCATATGGATATGTTGAATTGTACAACCCCAAGTCCAACAACACATTTAAGGTTAACAACCAGCGTGTCAAACACTACTGGGGATAATCATTTGAGCGACAAAAAGAAAGTGTCACACTTTCAGATCCAGCCTAACGTTCAGGAAATCATGTCTAGCTGACGACATTAAACTTAGCGCTAGCTGGGAGGCAACCCAAGCAA
Organism: Zanthoxylum bungeanum; assembly: GCA_019454045.1. Lineage (NCBI taxonomy): Eukaryota > Viridiplantae > Streptophyta > Magnoliopsida > Sapindales > Rutaceae > Zanthoxylum > Zanthoxylum bungeanum. The sequence goes on along the minus strand of SKCR01021046.1, from coordinate 176,083 downwards.
TTTGAGTATATATTGTGATTTGGTGTCTTTTAATTTTTGTGTGTTTAGTTTTTGCAGGTTAAGTCATTTCAAGATGGAAGAAGCTCTCGCAAATCTTCACAAGCAATTTCCTTCTCTCCCTCTAAAATCTCTGATGAAAGTCTACAAAGCTCGCTTGGAACGGATGAGGCTACTGATGATCAAATTTATTCCTACTGACATTCGTTGGATTATTGAAGCACGAGTCTGATTGGCAGGTGAGTCTTCTGACTCTTTTATTTCATATTTGCCTGGTTTAGGCAGAAGCACATATGCTAAAAAGAGAAGAGCTAAAAGAATGGGTGTGTGTTATAAATGTGCTCGCATGCCATGTAATACCCGTTGTCGTTCTTTAGGAATGGTGTCTGATAACCGTGAAGATAAGATTAAATTCATTAGGGATGGCTTGAGTAAGGAGTCTTTGGATGACATATCTAAGACTCTTGAGACGCATCCCAGTGGATATGTATATCATGAAATTCGCGTGTTATATACACAATTCTTAAAAGAAAGACAACAATTAAGTCTCGGGAATCTGACTCAAAAAGACTCTGTTTGCCAATTTATAAGAAAATTGGATGGGAAGATTGTCCCTGACGCATAGACGTCAATCAAGCTGTAAATTATTTTAAATATTATATCTCTTTGTCTTTTCCTAATAATTGTGATTTGTTTTGTTATTTTCTCCGACAGGATCCAGGCTACCTTTTGACCTTTCACGATTTACTATTTTGTTACTAATCGTCCTTTGGAAGATACTTGTGCTATTATTACTCACCATTTCCAGGTTCTATAAATTCAACTCATTATTGCACCTTTGAAGGCATCCAAATAAAAATTGAAGCTACTCAAGAAGACGGGTTGAAAACATCTGTGTGTTTTGTGGTACCAGTGTTGGTGTTAAACCAGAATACGTAACAGCGGCACATGAATTGGGTCGAGTCATTGTTGTAAGGAATATGGACTTAGTATATGGCGGTGGCAATCTTGGACTAATGAGGATTATTTCAAAGGCTGCATAGGATGAAGGCAGTCAAGTCTTGGGAATCATCCCAAAACCCTTGGCGGAGGCAAATCTTATTGGATCATCAAACGGCGAGGAACTAATCGTGCCAGGTATGTCTGAACGACTGATAGAGATGATTAACCGTGCTGATGCTTTTATTGCTTTGCCAGGAGGCTTGGGCACGATGGAGGAAATTTTTACAGTGTTATCTTGGGTGAACTTGAACATTCACCAGAAACCGCTTGGACTATACAACGTTGATGGATTTTATGATTTTCTTTGTGTGTTTCTTGATGATGCCCGGAGAAATGGGTTCGTGTCAAAGCCTGTAAAAGAACTCATCTTTTCTGCCAGAACTGCCCCAGATTTAATTGACCAAATCTTAGCCTTTGAACCTCAAATTGACCCCATTCTTTCCAAGATAAACTGGTCCGATAATGATCGTGGTAAGAGGCGTCGGATAAATCTGGATCTTAACCTTTAACTTTTCATTTAGATGTAGAATTTCAGCTAACCCGGTACTGTTTTCTAAACCCTTCTTCTACTGTTTAAGACATTGGGGACAATGTCTCATTTAGGTTTGGGGAGGAGAATAGTTAAATTGTATCTTGTTTTTATTGTTTTATTTTTAGTCAAAATTTTTCGAAAAAGCCAAAAAAAATTGAAAAATCTTACAAAAACCAAAAAAATATTTTGTATTTTTGTGTTTTTATTTGATTAATGAGGTGAAATTGGTGTGAGATAGCTGTGTAAGGAATTTCCATTCCTGAGACGTATCTCAACCTATTTCGGAACAAGTTAATTTTTGTTTATTTCCTTTTAAATTATTTAATTTGTGAATTCTCCATAAAAATGACTAAAATGAATCTTCATATGCTCAGTTGACAGGTATTATCAGCATACATGGTAACATACGGACATGAGATGTAATTAAAAAGTTTGTAATATTCAGTGCTCTAGTTTAATTGGAGGAAACACCTAAAAAAAGCGATGGGATATAAAAAAAACGTCATAGATCCGAGTTATTAAGTCTGTAAGGGCGTTTTAACACCTAGTGCCCTAAAACCAATTGGTTTGGGAGTCACTGGCCCAACACTCGTTACATGGATCATAGATGTTGAAAATATATATATATATCGGAAATCTGAGTAATTAAGTCCTTAGGGGTGTCTTAACACCTAGTGCCCTAAAACCAAATGGTTTGGGAGTCACTGGCCCAAAGCTCGCTACATAGATGGAAGATATTGTATATAAATAAAAAAATCAAAAATCAGAAAAATAGCAAAAAAAAAAAAAAAAAATTATTCCATTGCTAAAAAAATGTGTGAATTCTGATAAAACTTTAGGACAAAAATATTACTCTCTTCTCAACTACACTTGTGACTATTGTGGACAAAATGAGTTGATTAATATTTTGTTGACTGTGTATATGGAGAATGGTAAAAATAATCGGAGAATTTACTTATTCGGTAATTTAGAAAGAAAGAAAACAACTACTAACTTGGAGTAAAAGTTTCATCTGTTTAGTCACTAACTTCTTTATTCTCTTGTCTTTTTGCTTTTGTGTGCATTAGTTTTACTATCTTTTTACTTTTATCAAACGTTTGTGGGTATCGTTGCTGTAAGCTTTCACGAGACTAAAACTCGTCCACTAGGGACACCTAGAGGTTTAAAGGCTTGTTTCATACGCTAAATGCAACCGTGATCCCTACGAAAGTGGCTTAGTTTAATTTTTATTATTTCTTGTATTTTATTTTATTATTTTACTCGAGGACTAGCAAAATGTTAGGTTTGGGGGTGTGATGAGCGGAAAATATATCAATATTTATCGCCCCCTTTACTTAATATTTTGTTTAGTTTCTCGGGTTTGATGAACATTTTGATGTGTTTTAGTTTATTTTACAGATAAAATAATGTTGGGACTCAATGGAATCATTTAGGACGAAATGTGGGTCAAATAAGGGCAAAAATTGGACTTGACATATTAATTTTAGAGATTGGAAACTTGAAAGAGCGTTCTGATGAAGTGCAGTATCGGGAATTCCAGTTTTGCGCAACTGTCGTATTTTAGGCATAACCTTTTACTCTGATATCGGATTGAGCTGATTCAAGTTCCAAATTAAATAAGACTCAAAGATCTACAACTTTTAAGAACAAAATAATTTTGAATTCTGAAGATTTCTGTTGGACAATTATGACCCATATCGTCACTATTTGTACAGATAATAGTGTTGTTGTATAAATTAACTATGTGACAAGGAGATTGCACTCTTATCATTTGTGATTAGATCACCTAGATATATAAATGATATGAGGTCCCTATGATTTGTTCCTGGACGGAGAATGATATGAGACAGTATAGTCCACGAAAGATAAATCATTAAATATCCCTAGTCAGAGTATTATCGAGATTAGACATCGATAAATACGTAAAAGACTAGTATTACACTTGTGCACATTGTGAGGGCACAACAACATAGTTCTCATATATTTAGGTATAGGATACTCATGCAAGTGTAATAGGAGGTTGTGTTTTACCGATGGTACGGGAAACAGCTTCGCTCTGGATAGACCCCTGCAGAATCCCATTGGTAGTATGACTATGTGTCTATGGGAGTCCGCAATCAGGGTAGGTGTATTTGGTCTTAACCTGAGACTTGCATCGCTAATACTTGCGACAATCAATATACTTTGGTTGAGGTCGTCCAGGGCTTTAACAGGTTCTGTGTACGCCAATGCTGGGTATATTGAGAATCGTAGTGTGTTGGGTGTGATGTTAAGACGGAAGTATCACTCCAGTCATATGGAGATGATGGTTACATAGGATACAGAACTTGTTCTCTTAAATGCTCGAGCTATCGGGATATTATGACTAGGTCATGTTTATCCGATTATAGAGACTAGTTGCCAGACATCCGATATGTGCTTCGTACGGGGCAGACATAATTCCAGCCCCAGGCCTAGCACGTGAACATCCGATACTGGATCGACATACACAATACTTCGGAATACTACGCTTGATATAGATCACATATTCCTGTAAGGATATTTCTGGAGAATTGGGTAGGCATGGCACTTTCCTAGAAGCCAACCTTGTCTTGTAAATCGGTACAAACGTAGTACGAGGTACTTACGTGTTCGGATAGTCCGACGACCGTATTTACTGCCAACATATCCAGGGATCTCATGGGTCGCTTCCCGAAGATTCACTGATGATGTATGACTCGCACTTTAATTAATCTAGGATTAATTAGAAGAGAGAGAAAATTAATCTGGGATTAATTACGGAGATATTTTATCTGGGATAAAATATTAATTAAATAGATAAAACGATTAATTTGGAATTAATCAATAAAATAATATATTTGATATATTATGCGAAATTGGATTTCGACTCGGAATTAAAATTAGATTTTAATTCGGGCGAACGAATTAATTTAGAATTAATTCGTTAGCGACGTGAATAGTGATTTCGCTAGGCGTAATCGTTTAATTGCGTCGCAACAGAAAATTCGTTAATTAGGAATTAGCGAACCCGAGCCCGAGATTATTTGCGAGCGCATTCGCATTTTGAATTCGAGTGCGGCACGCAAGTCAAATCGTGCGTCAAATCGTTAGTCACATCAAGCGTCAAATCAAATGTCACTTTGAGTGATGTGACAAGTTGTCACTTGATTGAGTGATTGATGTGGTTGTTGAAAAGGCATTAATGGGCTTTTGCTTTTTGACTTTTGGTAAATGAAAATGATTTATGTATTTGTTTTTTTTTTGGAAAATAAAACAAATATATATAAATAATACATTTTCTTTTTATTTTCTCTCTCTCCCAAAAATCGGTTTCAAGGAAACCCTTCTTCCCTCTCTTTTCTCTCTCGGCTTTGAGCCGTTCTTCATCTTCTTCCTCTTCCAATTTCTGGTTTGACCGAAAAACAAAGAAGAAGAAGAGGTGCTAGCACACACTTGGGTCAATACAAAGGTGATAGGGCAGTGTTCTTGTGAGCTTGGAATCCATTTTGAAGCTTGAAGCTTGGAGCTTCAATGGAGGTCTCCCATGGCCGATTTTGGAGGAGCCAAAACCGAGCACCACAGCAGCTCACTGCCGAGTTTCAACAAGGAGAAAGAAATGGATTTTGTTTCTCGCATCCAAAACCGATCAATGTGAGTAATGTTTCCGCCTTATTCCTTTGATGTATTCATGCGTTTTCATTGCTTGATTTCATGATCTTGGGACCTAATTAGAAACCAACAATGGTATCTATGAGCTTTGATCAAGCATGAAAAAGTTAGGGTTTGAAATTGGGTAAAATCAATTGAAGCATGATTTGGTTGAATTGATTGATTAAGTATGCTTGTATGTTGATTAATTGAAGTTGTGTATGTTCAATTTCATGAAATTGTATTGGATCCATTTTTCCCCAAATATTTGGGCATGGCCGAAAATTGAGATCCTAATATCTTGGTGATTTTTTGTTTGTTTGATCATTGGATGACTTAAAACAATAGGGTAATGTTGTTTTGAAGTTCAATTGGATTGAATTTTGATTTGGAACATTTTTCCCTTTTAAAGTTGGCTTGGCCGAATTTAGTAAGACATGAAATTCATTGTGTTTTTTGATTTTGATTCATTGGATGAGTTGAATTGATTTGGGAAATAATGATTGTGGATTCAATTGGATTGAAACCGAATCGGATTAGAAAAAAACCCCTAATTGCCGAGAACAATAGCATGTGAAAATAGGTTTGATTTTGATAAATTGTGTTGGACACTATGTGTTGTTAAAGTGCATGATTAATTAGGCTAATTGATGTTTTAGAAATGTTAATTGGATGATTAATTGTGTATTACACTTAGGTTAATTAATTATGGAATTTGGAATTTTATAAGTTAATTAATTGGGCTTGTTTTTGGAAATTGGGCCTTAAAGGTTGTAATTGGGCTTTTGGGCTTTGTTGTACCAAGTTAGGTTTAGGCCAATTTGGTTGGATCCAATTGGGCCTAAAACCGCATCCAAAAAGTCCAATTATGACCTAATGGACCTTAATTATTTAATTGGGCCTAATGGGCCAAGATTGATTTCTGGGCTTATGGGGTAACTCTCGGATTGGATTTTGGTTATCGGTTTGACCCGAGTTGACCAAAAGTCCACGCCTTAAAGAAATTAATTAAAAGCCCATTGTACTTTAATTAAATAAACATTAGATGTTAATCGGGCTTTGAGACCCGTTGCGATTAAATTTGGAATTTAAGTCGTAAAGGTTCGTTAATAAAAGTGTAATATTTAATTTGGAATTAATAGTGAATTAGAATTAAATGTGTATTAAATTGGATTTAATTATGTAATTTAATTTAATTCGAGAATTCGTACTTTGAGTACGTGTTCGCAAAACGAGTTTGACTCGCGCAAAATCAAATCGTTGTTTGAACATTGGATGATCACTAATTATCAGATTAATTAATTGGATTAGATTGATTGATAACATACTTGTGTGAATACATGGTTGTGATGCATGAGCAAGGTTGAGCATGAAAATAATTTAGGGTTAAAATTGGGTAAATTGTATTTGAGCATGATTTAATGAAATTGGATGATTTAGTATGCTTAAATCATGTTGAATTGAAGTTTGATTGGATCAATTTCAAGAAAAATGGTTTGGAACAATTTTCCCCAAAATTGGTATGCTTGGCCGAATACCACAAGAACCCTAAATGTCTTGGAATTTTATTTCGTTGATCATTGGATGAGTTGGAAACGATTGGGTAATGTTGAATTGGATTTAATTGGATTGAATTCGGAATCGAACAAATAAATCCCAAATTGCCGAGACTAAATGAAGCATGAATTGGGTTTGATTTTTGATTAAATTGTGTTGGACATGATTTAATGTTAATGAGCATGATTAATTAGACAATTTTGTGTTTTGGAAATATTGATTTGGGTAATTAATTATGTAATACACTTTAGGTAATTTAATTGAGAAATTTGGAATTTTTGGAATTAAATTAAATGGGCTTAAATTGGATTTGGGCTTGTAATGTTGTAAATGGGCTAATTGGGCTTGGTTCTACTAAGTTAGGTTTAGGCTAAATTGGTTGGATCCAATTGGGCCCAAAACCACTTCCATAAAGCCCAAATGCGACTAATGGACCTTTAATTATTTAATTGGGCCTAATGGGCCTAAATTGATTTCTAGGCTTATGGGGTTATTCCTTGATTGGGGTTTGGTTATTGGGTTTGACCCGAGTTGACCAAAAGTCCACGCCTTAAGAAATTAATTAAAAGCACATTGGACTTTAATTAAATTAATATTGGATATTAATTGGGCTTTGAGACCCGTAACGATTAAATTTGGAATTTAAGTCGTAAAGGTTTATTAATAAAGTGTAATATTTAATTTGGAATTAAATGGCGAATTAGCATTAAATACAAATTGAATTGGATTTAATTTTGTAGTTTAATTTAATTCAAGAATATGTGCTTTGAGTACTTATTCGCAAAACGAGTTTGACTCGCGCAAAATCAAATCGTTGTTTGAACATTGGATGGTCATTAATTATCAGATTAATTAATTTGATTAGATTGATTGATAACATGCTTGTGTGAATACATGGTTGCGATGCATGAATAATGTATATCAGATGGATATTAGATGGGTGGGGCAATTTTAGAAATTGTAATAAATTTGATTTATTAATTGGACCTGCGTGTCCAGCCTTATCACCTTTATACTCTTTGTATTCTCTTCTCACATATTCCCCTCAATGTAAATGAGGTTTCTTTAGAAGTGTAGTGTAACGGATAGAAGTAATACATGTGCTAGCTGGAGAGAGAAAATGAGATATTTGATCTAGGATCAATGTAAAGTATCCATCCGCATATCATTATTATTTTATTTCATATGCGCTTTATTATGTGTTTAGAATGCATGTTTAAGGGTGTATGATGATGAGACCTTAACAAAGATAATAAATTGGTTGCCAATTTGCACGCGAAAAACCCTCGTTCAATATTAAGCGTCTTTCCTTCCATTGAGTGATTCTCACTCAAGATCCGAGACGACATTGGTTTGTTGGCCAAAGTCAAGGCATTTGTCTGTCGAAGATGTGTTTGAATCACGAAGGCTTTGTTCCATATTGGTGTCTTGTCCAAGTTGTGGTTTGTTGGCCAAAGTCAAGGCCACTTCTTGTCCATCGACATTGATTACGAAGCTTTCCATGGTCAATGGGTCGCGCTTGACTGGGATCACTAATTTTGTTGTGCCAAATCCAAGGCTTAGTTGATTCAGAGGAAAAAGGTTAGGTAATACATTGGATGTATTGGCATATATAAGATATATGTTTCGGACTTGGATGTCCTCCTACCGGATCTAGGAATTGGATTGGATCCAATTGATCTTAGAGATCTACCTAGTTAATTATCATACAATTTGTTGGCCAAAGTCAAGATTGTGTGATATTTAACGAGATCCTAGTCCACTAGGAAACACGTTTTCCCGAGTACTCGACAGAGGGTTAGAGGCTCGCCGAAAAATAGTGGGAGGCAAGAATTGAATTTGCAATATTCGTTTAATTACTTGCCATACGCACTCAATCACAAATTATTTCGTCGTTAAATTAAATGTTAGTTGGACTAATATTTAAATTATTGTTTTAATAAACAGTTGGACTGTATTATAGTTGATTATATAATTGGATTATAGTAATCAATATATTTGAATTAATTAATTTCGATTTACAGTTGATTTTATAATTGGATTATAGTAATCAATGTAATTGAGGTTAATTGATTTAAATTATATTTGATTGTATAGTTGGACTATAATAATCAATATAATACAAAGTACCACAAATCGTTGATTAAATAGTTGGACTATTAGAATCAAGATAATATTGAAAAATTGGCATTTAAAACATAATCCTGGGGAAAATGTATTTAAATGGTTTAATCTTCAAATTGGGAATAAAATTTCAGGATGGACCTGGAAAATAATAAGTTAGTTTATTTGATAAAATAATATATTAAGCCTAAGCCTGGAGTTAAGCAAATAAGTGGAACATGATATTTGGAATATTCATGTAATGATAACTTTAGTGCTTAATCCATTATAACTAAGGATTAGATCCTTAAGTATGATAATGAAATTGAAGGATTTTCATGGATCTATTTTAGATCTTTTGAAATACTAAAATTGCAATAAATAATTCTTGGAGAATTAATGACTAATCTCGAGGAGATAAAGTCAAAGTTTGCAATAATGCAAGTAGCGCAGGCGCACCTTACTTCGATATTCTAGAACCCGAGGCTTGGCCAAAGGCTTCTGGAATATGAAAAAAGGGCAAAGGCAAAATCATTATAATCTTCTAGGAAGATAAAAAGACATATCCTAAGAAGGAATTGAAGACGAGCAAGGCTCTGACTTCAAATATGTTTGTCAACATTATGTTCACAACTAGTATTAAAATTGGATTTTAGATACTTAGTGTGATACATAAATATATATTGATGTTCAGAATCTGTTTTGAACAGGATACTGACTTCAATAGAGATTTATCTGCAAATTGAAAACGGGACGAAAGTCGTTGTTTTAACCGTAGATACCTGAATTTAGGAACTACCTTCGGGTATGTGCTTAAATTAGGAAACTGTTATAATGTAACTAGTTTGACTAGATACATTATCTTTATATCAGTGTTTGACCCGCTGCGGGTGAACCTTTATATTCTAGAACACTAAAGTGTTTTATTTTATAAAGATAATATTAAGATTAACACATTAGATGTGAATAACAGAATTTATATTTTGAATATAAATAATATCTCAAATATACTATATGACAAATAAATAGCTCAAACTGATTTGATCAGGTTGAAACTTGAATGTGGCATTGTTGTCTGGGACACAATTTAAACAAGAATCGTATATCCACACTTTTGAAGAGTGGGTACTCGGACTAATTTGATTCCAATCAAATAAAGTCTACGAATCTAGTTTATTGGGCAAAGTGCCAGTGCCACCGATCTATTAGCCCTAGTTCATAGTGAAGCAAGTGGGCCAATGTCTAGCTAGGCTAGATGTGGATATGAATATTTCGTTACCTTTACGGATATGGCATCGCGTTATGGTTATGTGTTTCTTTTAAAACACAAATCGGAAACTTTTAAAGTTTCGACACGAAATAGACAAACAGATCGGCTAAAGTATTGAACCATCACGGTTTGACCATGATGAAAATACTTAAGCAATAAGTTTCTCATATACTTGAAAGAGTATAGTATTCTTTCAATGAGGACTCCTCACGGAACACGTCAATTTGACGGTGTGTCCGAAATGAGAGACCGAATTTTGTTGGACATGATAAGGTTAATCACGAGTCGCTCTGAGCTACCATTTCCTTCAACGGATACGCTAAACAGTGCAGAACTTATTTTGAATAAGGTTCCATAAATATCTGTTTAACAGATATCATATTAGATATGAACAGGAAAGAAACCAGGTTTCTAATTCTTGAATATTTGGGTATGCTAGGCATATGTTTGGATGATACCAAACTAAAACCCAATTGGATAAGTGCCAATTGTAGGTTATCCTAGGGATACCATAAGTATTGTACTTATACAACTCACGAGAGAACAATTAGATTGTTGTTCACCATGCGGTTTTCCTAAGAGGAATACCGATATGCAGTGGTAAGTGGGAGGATAGTAAAATCGATGAAAATCGGAGTAATATTATTCCTGGCACCGAGTCCTAATGGAACACAAATAGTTCATCAAGGATGAAACTATTCCAATAATCTTCGAATACAAAAGAACCACGTAGGTAGGAGAGAATCAGAAAACAACCTGGGGTATGAGTTTCTGATCTCACCTCATAAAGATGTCTATCTTATTGAGGTATACCAACTAACTACGTATGTGGAAGTGATACAAGGTATCGACTCCCTATTATGGCAAAGTGTCATAAAGTCCGAAGTGGATTCCATGTATACCAACTATGTTTAGACACTAGTTGATGTACCGCAAGGCATTGTGCCTATTGGTACTATATAAGTCTTCAAGGAAGACATACATGGATGGCAACATACCATCGTACTAAGCTAGGCTTGTAGAGAAAAGGTAGATTTATCAATATTATGTTGATTACGACGAAACCTTTTACCTGTTGCCAAGGCAAATCCATTTCGACAATGCTTGCTGATACTGCATGTTTCATTTATGAAATGTGGCAGCTGAATGCCAAAACCGCTTTCCTTAACGGAAACCTTTTGGAGGATGTTTACAACATCCTGTCGGTTTTGTCGAACCATAACAAGCAAACTAGGTTTGCAGGGTATTCGATCTATGTTTGGATTGAAGCAAGCATTAGGTTCTTGGAATTGTCGTTTTGATGTAATCATAATAGTTTATGATTTAATTCAAAACGAAAATAATTCTTGTGTATATAAGGAGGTTAGTGGAAGCGCACTGACATTAAATGTCCTGAGTAATGATGATATATCATTTCTTGGAAATGATATTCCCATAATATAATCGGTGAAAGCTTGGCTTTCATGATAACGACTATAAGTCGTAACATAGGTACTATACAATAGTATAACGGAACAGTGAGCTGGAAATCTTCCAAGCAAGATACGGTTACCGAATAAACAACAAATGCGGGTTATTGCTGCAGCTGAGGCAGCAATAGAAGCCATTTGGGTCGATAACAAATCTAATTAGATTAGATATAGTTCTGTTAGCAGCTGAGCTAGGCATCAGCACATGCTAAAGAATTAATGGTCTCATCGACGATCCAGATACTTATTTTGATAATCATCTGATTCGTTCGGATCATACATCGCGGCGATGTGATGATCTAATAAATCGCATCAGATGATAATCATGTAAATCCCCTGACGAAAACCTTTTCTCAGCAGTTTGAGCCAACTGTACATAGTTCGGGTGTTAAATACTCGAGTGACTGGCTATAGGCCAAGTGGGAGATTGTTGGACAATTATGACCCATAGCGTCACTATTTGTACAGATCATGGTGTTGTTGTACAAATTAACTATGTGACAAGGAGATTGCACTCTTATCATTTGTGATTAGATCACCTTGATATATAAATGATAGGAGGTCCCTATGATTTGTTCCTGGACGGAGAATGATATGAGACAGTATCAGTCCACGAAAGATAAATCATTAAATATCCCTAGTCAGAGTATTATCGAGATTGGACATCGATAAATACGTAAAAGACTAGTATTACACTTGTGCACGTTGTGAGGGCACAACAACATAGTTCTCATATATTTGGGTATAGGATACTCATGCAAGTGTAATAGGAGGTTGTGTTTTACCGATGGTACGGGAAACAGCTTCGCTCTGGATAGACCCCTGCGGAATCCCATTGGTAGTATGACTATGTGTCTATGGGAGTCCGCAATCAGGGTAGGTGTATTTGGTCTTAACCTGAGACTTGCATCGCTAATACTTGCGACAATCAATATACTTTGGTTGAGGTCGTCCAGGGCTTTAACAGGTTCTGTGTACGCCAATGCTGGGTATATTGAGAATCGTAGTGTGTTGGGTGTGATGTTAAGACGGAAGTATCACTCCAGTCATATGGAGATGATGGTCACATAGGATACAAAACTTGTTCTCTTAAATGCTCGAGCTATCGGGATATTATGACTAGGTCATGTTTATCCGATTATAGAGACTAGTTGCCAGACATCCGATATGTGCTTCGTACGGGGCAGACATAATTCCAGCCCCAGGCCTAGCATGTGAACATCCGATACTGGATCGACATACACAATACTTGGGTATACTACGCTTGATATAGATCACATATTCCTGTAAGGATATTTCTGGAGAATTGGGTAGGCATGGCGCTTTCCTAGAAGCCAACATTGTCTTGTAAATCGGTACAAACGTAGTACGAGGTACTTACGTGTTCGGATAGTCCGACGACCGTATTTACTGCCAACATATCCGGGGATCTCATGGGTCGCTTCCTGAAGATTCACTGATGATGTATGACTCGCACTTTAATTAATCTGGGATTAATTAGAAGAGAGAGAAAATTAATCTGGGATTAATTACGGAGATATTTTATCTAGGATAAAATATTAATTAAAGAGATAGAACGATTAATTTGGAATTAATCAATAAAATAATATATTTGATATATTATGCGAAATTGGATTTCGACGCGGAATTAAAATTAGATTTTAATTCGGGCGAACGAATTAATTTAGAATTAATTCGTTAGCGACGTGAATAGTGATTTCGCTAGGCGTAATCGTTTAATTGCGTCGCAACATAAAATTCGTTAATTAGGAATTAGCGAACCCGAGCCCGAGATTATTTGCGAGCGCATTCGCATTTTGAATTCGAGTGCGGCACGCAAGTCAAATCGTGCGTCAAATCGTTAGTTACATCAAGCGTCAAATCAAATGTCACTTTGAGTGATGTGACAAGTTGTCACTTGATTGAGTGATTGATGTGGTTGTTGAAAAGGCATTAATGGGCTTTTGCTTTTTGACTTTTGGTAAATGAAAATGATTTATGTATTTGTTTTGTTTTTGGAAAATAAAACAAATATATATAAATAATACATTTTCTTTTTATTTTCTCTCTCTCCCAAAAATCGGTTTCAAGGAAACCCTTCTTCCCTCTCTTTTCTCTCTCGGCTTTGAGCCGTTCTTCATCTTCTTCCTCTTCCAATTTCTGGTTTGACCGAAAAACAAAGAAGAAGAAGAGGTGCTAGCACACACTTGGGTCAATACAAAGGTGATAGGGCAGTGTTCTTGTGAGCTTGGAATCCGTTTTGAAGCTTGAAGCTTGGAGCTTCAATGGAGGTCTCCCATGGCCGATTTTGGAGGAGCCAAAACAAACCAAAACTGAGCACCACAACAGCTCAAGGAGCTCACTGCCGAGCTTCAACAAGGAGAAAGAAATGGATTTTGTTCTTCGCATCCAAAACCGATCAATGTGAGTAATGTTTCCGCCTTATTCCTTTGATGTATTCATGCGTTTTCATTGCTTGATTTCATGATCTTGGGACCTAATTAAAAACCAACAATTTCATGACCAAATTTGATGAAACATCCGGAAGTGTGTTATGTGTAATTATTAAAGTCATTTTCAAAGTAAAAAAACAAATAAATAAATAAAAAATAAAAATAGTTAAGCTCCCACCAAACATGATAGAAATTAATAATGGATTTGGTGGAGTAATTAGTGGAGCAATTAATAATGGATTTGGTGGATGATTTGATGGAGGCAAAATTTTGCATATAAATACCAAGCCATTTCATTTGTAAATTCATACTTTCTTCTTTGAAAATCCTTAAGAATAACTAAGAAGATTGTATCTTGTTTGTTTATTTACAGCTTTCAGTAATTATTTTCGCTTTCGCACTTTTTTTTTTTTTTTACTTTCAGTTTTTACTTTCCGCAATTTACTTTTACGCACAATACTTTTCTTTTTTTACTTTTTCAGTTTTTACTTTTCAAGCAATAATGAGGTAACTCCCACTTGCTGTGGTAAAAAGGTAAAGCTTTTATTATTACTATTTAGATTAATCTCCCCTAATTATAATATAATAACTATTTAAAATCTGACTTAACGAGGATACCGCCATATTGGTCGGTTGGTAATTAATTATAAATTGGTTTTATCCTGACTAAACATGGATACCATCAGGTTGGTCAGTTGGTAATTAATTATTAATTTGACTTAATCATGATACTGCCTATATGGCTTGTTGGTAATTATCACGCAAAGTTAATATATTGTATTAAGAGAGATATCTAAAATAGTAGTAATAAAAGTGGATCCTCTAACCCCCAGCATTTTCTTTTATTGTACTTTTACTTTATTTACTTTCAGCAATTTACTTTTCAGCAATTTACTTTTCAGCAATTTACTTTTCAGCAATTTACTTTTCAGCAATTTACTTTTCAACAATTTACTTTATGTCTTTTATTTTATTTAAGTTTTCACCAGCCCTAGTTATGTGTCATAACTAAGTTAGTTATATGGGGTTGTGATGAAGTTCAATATCACCGGTTTATAAGGGATTAAATTACGGTTTCGGTAATATAAAGGTTTATTTATTTGAGCCGTAGTCTTAATGCATCTTGTTAACTGACCATTAATAAGATTGATTCGGTAAACTTAAAATGAACTTGGAAAAGAGATTTTAGGTTAAAGACCTTAGACTCAATAGCCCACGATCTTCCTTGAGGATATATAACCCTTTAATAGATTTCCTTACAGGATAGGAATATACTTGTCGGGTGGGGGTAGCCATAATTGGAACTTAATCTTAATGAATTCAGATAACTTGGTTAACATAGGAATATGATTAATTGGGTTATACTGGGTATTTGTATTTGACCATCAGAAGAGGCTTTTACATAATTTCGTGTTCCAGGTTAATAAACCAATATATTACACAAACGTAAAATAACCACTTCATCTTTTAAAAAGATATTGGAAAGATTCACAACCCTGGATAGTTTTATAAATTTGAAATTTCTTCAATCTACTTTCAAGCAATTTATTTACTTGTTTTAATTTTAAAGTCACCACCAAATCAAACAATCAATCCATTAGATACTTGTAAACATTTAACTTCATAAATTGATAACAAAAGGTTTTAAGTCCTCGTGAGATCGATACTTTTTATACTAATTGAACGATATGTGCGCTTACGTTATACGCGTGTGATTACGCCGGTCAACAACCAAAACCAAAGCGTACTGATTGTCGCAAGTATTAACGATGCAAGTCTCAAGTTAAGACCAAATATACCTACCCTGATTCAGATTCCCATAGACACATAGTCATACTACCAATGGGATTCCGAGGGGTCTATCCAGAGCGAAGCTATTCCCGGTCCAACGGCTAACAGAATCTCCTATCACACTTGCATAAGTATCATATACTTAAATATATGAGAACTATGCCGTTAAGCTTCCATAATGCGCACAAGTGTAATACTAGTCTATTCCGCATTATCGATGTCCAGTCTCGATAGTACTACGACTAGAGATATTTAATGATTAAACCTTTCGTGGATTAATACTGTCTCATATCTTATTAATTTTATATTAATCATATGGACTTTTATCATTTATATATACAAGTAATCCAATTACAAATGATAAAAGAGCAATTTCCTTTGTCACATAGTCAATTTGTACATAAAACACCATGTCTTTTACAAATATTGATGTTATGGGTCATAATTATCCAACAACTGAGTACCTGCATTGGAAGGTTCACATGAGAGTGTTCCTTAAATCCCTGAAGGTTTGTATGTCAGTAGAATATGGGTGAAAACCTCGCGTGGTTATGGTTGATGGGTCTCTTCTCCTAAAAATAAACCGACTTAAACTAAAGAGAAGTTTTATGCGAACAACATGAATAACACAGCTATTATCGTTATTCATACTGCTATTTGCTCAGCTGAATTTAGGAGAATACTATATGTGAGATAGTCGATGATGCATGAGACATCATTTAGATTGTTCATGAGGGCATATTGTTCGTTAAGAATAATAGACTTGAAGAGCTTTCTACTAGGTTTGAAGTCGTTAGGATGAAAAATGGTGAAATATTTGATGAATTTTACGCTGAGATTAACGATATTGTTAATTCCAGCTTAACATAGGCAAGACTATTTGTACGAAAATGATAGTTAGGAAAATTATGTGATCCCTACCTGAAAGGTTCTTACTTAAAATTACAGCCATTAAAGAGAGTAATGGTTTAGATCACCTAAAATTAGAGGACCTCATAGGAAAACTTCAGGTGTATGAGAGAAAACTTCATTGATTATAAAAAGCCTAAGAACATAGCGATGAAAACAGTAAAGGAAGTTACCCAAGATTCATCCGATGATGATGAGGATGATACTCTCACAAATGCTGATTTGGCCATGTTGGCTAACAAGTTCAAAAAATTTCTTAAATTGAACAAGAGTAGTCGTAGCACTGATGGGAAAATGGATGAGAAACCTAGAGAAAGTTGTGTTGGACAATTATGACCCATAGCATCACTATTTGTATAGATCATGGTGTTGTTGTACAAATTAACTATGTGACAAAGGAAATTGCTCTTTTATCATTTGTAATTATATTACCAAGATGTATAAATGATATAAGGTCCTTATGATTAGTTCCGGATTGAGATGGTATGAGACAATATCAATCCACGAAGGTTTAATAAATATTTGGGTATAGGATACTCATGCAAGTGTAATAGGAGGTTGTATTTACCGATGGTATGGAAATATCTTCTCTCTGGATAGACCCCTCGGAATTCCATTGGTAGTATGACTATGTGTCTATGGAAGTCAAAATCAGGGTAGGTGTATTTGGTCTTAACCTGAGACTTGCACCGCTAATACTTGCGACAATCAATATACTTTTGTTTTGGTCGTCCAGGGCTTTAACAGGTTCTGTGTACGCCTCTTCTGGGTATATTGAGAATCGTAGTGTATTGGGTGTGATGTCAAGATGGAAGTATCACTTCAGTCATAGGGGAGATGATGATCACGTAGGATACGGAACTGGTGCTCTTTTATGCTGCAGCTATCGGGATATTATGACTAGGTCATGTTTATCCGATTATAGAGACTAGTTACCAGAGATCCGATATGTGCTTCGTACGGGGCATACACAATTCCAACCCCATGCCTTGCACTTGACATCCGATACTGGATCGTAATACGCAATACTACGTATAATACGCCTGAAATAGATCATATATTCCTTTAAGAATATTTCTGGAGAATTGGGTAGGCACGGTGCTTTGCTATAAGCCAATCATGTCTTGTAAATCGGTAAAAACGTAGTACTAGGTACGTACGTGTTCGGATAGTCCGACGTCCGGATTTACAGCCAACATATCCGGGGATCTCATGGGTCGCTTCCCGAAGATTCACCGATGACGTATGACTCGCACTTTATTAATCTGGGATTAATTATAAGCGAGAGAAAATTAATCTAGGATTAATTACGGAGATATTTTATCTGGGATAAAATATTATTTAAATAAAGAGAACGATTAATTTGGAATTAATCGATAAAATAATATATTCGATATATTATACGAAATTAGATTTCGACGCGGAATTAAAATTAGATTTTAATTCGGGCAAACAAGTTAATTTAGAATTAATTCGTCAGCGACGTGAATAGTAATTTTGCTAGGCACAATTATTTAATTAAATTTGATTTAATTACGTCGCATCTGAAAATTCGTTAATTCGAAATTAGCGAACCCGAGCCCGGAGTGTTTGCGGGCCCACTCGCATTTCGAATTCAAGTGCGGCCCACAAGTCACATCAAGCGTCAAATCACTAGTCAATCAAGTGATGGATGTCTTGTCACTTTGAGTGATTGACAACTAGTCACTATTCATGATTGATGGTGGTGGTTGGATGGCTTTAATGCTTGTACCAATTTTGAAAGTTGATTTTGGTATATCTTTTATTTGATTTTGGAAATCAAAAAACTAACACACATTTTTTTTTCTCACTCTCTCCTCTCTATCTCTCGGCCTTGGGCCATTTTTTCTTCTTTCTTCCTTCTCAAGCCGAGAACAAGATGAAGAACAAGAACAAGAAAGATTTGTGGCAAATTTTTCTTATGCTAGCACATGAAGAGTAATCCAAAGGTGATAGGGAAACAAACCCTTGAGCATGGAATCACCAACACAAAGCTTGGAGCTTGAAGATCCATCCATGGAGTTGATCGAAAATGATGGAGCACAAAGAAGCACCATTGCCGAGAGCTTCTAGGATTTTTGTTGTTCCTCGCATCGCAAAAGCCGATCAATGTAAGTATGATTCTGCCATACTTCTTTTGAGTATTCACACATGTTTCTATGCTTGAATGATCTTGGGACTATAGTAGGTACCCAAAAATGGTATCAGAGCCATTTTGAGCATGAAATATACTTAGGGTAAAAATTGGGTAAATTGCATTTGAGCATGTTTTGACTAAATTACTTGTTTGAGCATGCTTGTAAATGAATGACTTGGAGTTGTTTCTGATCAATTTTATGAAAAATGGATTGGATCAAATTTTCCCCAAATTTGAGGCTTGGCCGAAACATATGCTTGCCCTAATGTCATGGTGATTTTGTTAGGGTTTTTAAGGGGAATATCGGTAACGTAGCGGAATCGCGGAAAATCAAAATTTTCCGATTTCAAAACTTTTTCTCGGATCAATCAAATAAACTTATTTATTTAATTATCCAATTGTCAAATTCTGAAAAATTACACAAGAGATCAAATTTCTTGGTAATTACCGAATTGCCCTAAAACTTTGTAAATTGATTATTTTAGCCCAAAATTATCAAATATAATTTTGGATGATTGTAAATCATTTCTAAAATGTTTTTCAACACATCTAATGCATCAAATCAGATTTCACACAAATCCCCAATTTTTGAGCTAATTGCTGAGAGCATCCAAAATTTTCAATTAATTGTAATTTGGTCCCTTTAGTTCAAAACATGCCGAGATCAAATCCAATCAACCTACAATTTTACATGAATCATATTCATACCATAATACATCACATATATGAAAATCCCCAAATTTGGAGTGGGTTAAGAACCCTAATTTTACAATTTCATCAAATTGGCCAATTTCACCAAATTCACAAAATCCAACACTTTAATACATTCAATACTTCACCACTCAAGCCTCACCACTTTGAAATAACTCTAGAACAATTATAGGTCACCAAGGAGTGGTTACTAACTCTAGAATGGCAACTTTGATTTTCTAAAAATCAAAAGTAAGCCTTTGAAACAATTTCAAGCTTACTTACATGCATCACACTTTCATCAAAGTTCACAACCATATAAACACAAAATATAAGAGTATAGATGACATCAAAGCATCACAAAATGAATCTAAGCATATTAGAAATATTTTCTATGTTGAAGACTTTAAAGAAAAACTTACAAAAAACAAGATTTTTCCAAGCTTTCTTCTTTTTGCCTCCAAGCCTTTTCTCTCTCAACTTCTTTTATGTTTATTTGGTATCAAATGAACTTGTTAAACCCTAAAATGAAATGAAACAATATATACTTCACCCAAAAGGAGCCTTGGCCGAAATTGGTGGAAGAAATATCTAGATATTATTTTTTGTTTTATTTAAATTACAACTTGTCAACTTGTTTTCTAAATCATTACACTTTAATGAATTATTCAACTAAGTCAACAATTGCAACTTAAAAGATATAACACTTATATTCATTTTAGGTCTAGGGCCGAAATTACATTTAGTAAAGGAAAAATATTTTCATTTTTCAAAAAATTTAAACCAATATCCTATGAAGTCAAAACCATTTTGACAACCTTTTCCTTTACTTTAAAGTCACAATTTACACTTATAATCATTTCCTAACTTTATCATTTGGTAAGATATTTATATTTTAATATATTATCATTAAACAATTAAATATTAATTAATTAATTAAATACAAATATCTCAAATATATATATTATATTTACTTTAAATATCTCAAATACATATATTAATGATATATGTCAAATACCTTTATTTGACAATTTATTAATGTGTATTTAATAATATCATATATTAAATACAAATACACATTAATTAGGAAATGATGGTTCGGCCCGTTCGCATGTATTTTTTGTTTAACGTTTAAACGATTTATAAATAATCATCATTATTCATAAAAGTTGCCCTAGTGCTCTACGAGTATATTTCATTAGTGAGACTCTCTAGATTCAGGTATATCTGTCACAAAATCCAATTTCGTGTCCATAATTTACCCACCCGTAAATTATGACGAACACAGATAAACTAGCTGAATCATACAGGTCGAGATCATTGCATACGTATAATCCTTCCGTCACAAATATCCGGATAACACCAAAATATAGATGTAAACGTCAAATCTCTATAGGTATTATCTCATCAACGTATCTATTAACAATCTCTAAATAACATTCGGAACTTACTTCCGAAGTATACTGTGGCCACAGATTTAACAGACTGCTAATCATATATGGACTACATATGCTCTGTATACAGAACTGACGGATCCTATCTTGATACACACATGATATCCTGAGGATCGGTCCACACCCAATGAACAAGCGGAGGTCTGATCTAAATAGATCGGTGACGTGACTGCCATTTAAGTGTGGAGGATGTCTCATACATCCACAGTGGTATCTCAAGTCGAAGGACCACTATGCTACTCAACCCGAGAAGATTCTTATTGACGTTGGTGTACCATCCATTAAGAATATTTGGTGAGCCGTTCAGTGTTTATACACTACAAACACCTACACGTCTATACGAGTCTCCCCAGACTCATGGTTCATTGGGATAAACCATCAGACCAAGTCTCGATATATGACATGTACTGGTCTTAACGGATTTGACTAACCGACCCGTGTTAGTGAATCTTGACCATGAACTGTATTTGATAATATATATTTAGCAGTGACACTTGCCAATGTCAATTACAAACTAACTTTGTAACTGTGTACTGCATTATATATTATCGGGACTTTGTCTAATATATACATATCACTAAAAAATATTTAGTTTCAATCTAATCGTAATCAGATCGAATACGTATATAAAAACAAGAGGTGCAACCATAAATAAGTAATATTATGGAAAAAATGGATGTTCTTATTCATGAATCAGACATAAATACGGTCCGGATTGGCGCTCTGAGCACCAACCCCAACAGATTTTGTTTTTTGAATCATTGGATGAGTTTGAATGACTTGGGAAATGTTGATTTAGGATTTAATTGGATTGAATTCGGAATCAAACAAAAATTCCCCTAATTGCCGTGAATGATAAGCATGGAAAATGATTGATTTTTTTATTCAATTGTGTTGGACATAAGTTGATGATGATAAGCATAATTAATTGAGTAAATTAGTGTTTTGGAAATGTTAATTTAGTTAATTAATTATGGCTATACACTTTAATTAATTTAATTGTGAAATTTGGAATTTTGTAATTTAATTAATTGGTCTTAATTTAGAAATTGGGCTTGTAAAGTTGTATTTGGGCTTAATGGGCTTGGTTGGGCCAAGTTTGGTTTAGGCTAATTGGTTGGATCCAATTGGGCCCAAAACCATATCCATAAAGTCCAAATATAATAAAATGGACCTTTAATCTTAATTGGGCCTAATGAGCCTAAATTGGTTTCTTGGCAAATAAGGGTGATTCCTTAAATGGGCTTTGGTATTTGGGTTTGACCCATGTTGACCAAAGTCCAAGCCTTTAGAAATTAATTGAAAGCCCATTGGACTTTAATTAAATTGACATTGGATGTTAATTGGGCTTTGAGACCCGTAACGATTAGATTTGGAATCTAAGTCGTAAAGGCACATTAAAAATTGTAATTATTTAATTTAGAATTAAATATAGAATTTGTATTAAATACAAATTAAATTGGATTTAATCTTGTAGTTTAATATAATTCAAGAATTCGTACTTTGAGTACTTATTCGCAAAACGAGTTTGACTCGCGCAAAATCAAATCGTTGTTTGAACATTGGATGGTCATTAATTTCAGATTAATTAATTTGATTAGATTGATTGATAACATGTTTTGTGTGAATACATGGATGCGATGTATGAATAATGTATATCGGATGGATATTAGATGGGTGAGGGCAATTTTGGAAATTATTGTAATAAATTTAGAATTTATTAAATTGGACCTGCGTGTCCAGCCTATTACCTCTTGACTCTTTGTATTTCTCTTCTCACATATTCCCCTCAATGTAAATGAGGTTTCTTTAGAAGTGTTATGTAATTGGGTAGAAGTAATACTTGTGCTAGCGGGAGAGAGGAAAGTGAGAGATTTGTTCTAGGAACAATGTGTTAAGTATCCATCCGCATATCATTATTATTTTATTTATACGCGCCTTATTACCTTTTTAGAATGCATGTTTAAGGGTGTATGATGATGAGACCTTAACAAAGATAATTAATTGGTTGCCAATTATGCGAAAAACCCTCAACACATATTAAGCGTTTTTCCTTCCATTGAGTGATTCTTACTCAAGATCCAAGATTGGCACTGGTTTGTTGGCCAAAGTCAAGACCTTTGTCCGTCACGGATGTGTTTGAATCATGAAGGCTTTGTTCCATATCGGTGTCTTGTCCAAGTTGTGATTTGTTGGCCAAAGTCAAGATCACTTCTTGTCCATCGACATCGATTACGAAGCTTTCCAAGGTCAATGGGTTCCGCTTAACTAGGATAATTAAGTTTGTTGTGCCAAAGCCAAGGCTTAGTTGATTCAGAGGAAAAAGGTTAGGGAATATATTGGATATATTGGCATATATAAGATATATGTTTCGGACTTGGATGTCCACCTACTGGATCTAGGAATTGGATGGGATCCAATTGATCTTAGAGATCTACCTAGTTAATTATCATACAATTTGTTGGCCAAAGTCAAGATTGTGTGTTATTTAACGGGATCCTAGCCCACTAGGAAACAAGGTTTCCCGAGTACTCCACAGAGGGTTAGAGGCTCGCCGAAAAATAGTGGGAGACAAGTATTAAAAATTTGCAATATTCGTTTAGTTACTTGCCAATAAGCGCTCATTTCAAATTTTCGTCAAATAATTAATATATTAGTTGGACTAATATTTAATCGTTGTTTTAAATAAAAAATTTGGACTGTATTCAAACTACTTCAATTATAGTTGATTATATAATTGGATTATAGTAATCAATATATTTGAATAAACGAATTAAATTATAGTTGATTATATAGTTAGACTATAATAATCATTATAATAAATAGTACCTAAAATCGTTGATTTGATAGTTAGACTATTGGAATCAAGATAAATGAAAGATTAGCGTTTAGAACATAATCCTGGGAGAAAATGTTTTTTAAACGGTTTTAATTTTCAGATTGGGAATAAAATCTCAGGATAGTCCTGGAGACCGAGAAGCTATTTTATTTGAAAGAGTGACGTCTCGAGCCTAAGCCCGGAGTTGAGCAAATAGTAGAACATGATATTTGGAATATTCATGTGATGATAACTTTAGTGCTTAATCCGTTATGCTTGCCGCAAAGACTCCTTAATTTCTTAGTCAGAACTAAGGATTAGATCCTTATAATATGATATTGAAATTGAAGGATCTTCACAGATCTATTCTTAGATCTTAGAAGTACAAATTGCAATAGAAAACTCTTGGAGAGTTAATGGCTATACTCAAGGAGACAAAGCCAAATTTTGCAATAGGGCAAGAAGCGCAAGACGCATCTTACTTCGACATACCAGAAGGCCAAGGCTTGGCCAAAGGCTTCTGGGGTGTGGAAAAGGGGCAAAGGCAAAGTCATTATAATCTTCTGGGAAGACAAAGGACACATCCCAAGATGTCTGCCTAAACTGTGGCAAACGAGGTCACTGGAAGCGTGACTGCCGTATGGACAAGGCAGACATGAAGGAATTGAAGACGGGCAAGGCTCCGACTTCAAATATGTTTGCATCAACATGTTCACTACTAGTATTAAAATTGGATTTTAGATACTGGATGTGGTACATAAATATACGTACTGGTGTGCAGAATCTGCTGATAATGACTTCAGTTGAGATTTACCTGCGAGTCGAAAACGGGACGACATTCGCTGTTTTAACCGTAGAAACCTAAGTTTAGGAACTACCCTTCGGGTATGTACTTAAATTAGGAAACTGTTAGAATGTAACTAGTTTGACTGTAAACATTATCTCTATATCAGGGTTTAACCCGTTGCGGGTATACCTTTATATTCTAGAACACTAAAGTGTTTTATTTTATAAAGATGATATTGATATAAACACATTAGATGTGAATAACAGTATTTATATTTTGAATATAAATGAATCTCAAACGTATAATATGACAAACAAATAGCTCAAACTGATTTAATCAGATGAGACTTATTTGTGGCATTGTTGTCTGGGACACAATTAACAAGACTCGTATATCCACACTTTCGAAGAGTGGATACTAGGACGGATTTGATTCTATTCAAATAATGTCTACGAATCTAGTTTATTAGGCAAAGTGCTTGAAATACTTTTTACTTGGTAAAAGTGCAAATGCCACCGATCTGTTAGCCCTCGTTCATAGTGACGTAAGTGGGCCCATGTCTGGCTAGGCTAGAGGTGGATATGAATACTTCGTAACCTTTACGGATGGGGCATCGCGTTATGGTTATGTCTTTCTAATGAAACATGAATCGAAAACTTTTGATGAATTCAAAGAGTTTCGACACGAAGTAGACAAACAGATTGGCTAAAGTATTAAACCGTCACGGTTAGACCATGATAGAAAAATACTTAAGCAATAAGTTTCTCAAATACTTGAAAGAGTATAATATTCTTTCAATGAGGACTCCTCCCGGAACACGTCAATTTGACGGTGTGTCCAAACGGAGAAACCAAATTTTGTTGGACATGATAAGGTTAATTATGAGTCGCTCTGAGCTACCATTTCCTTCAAGGGATACGCATAAACAGTGCAAAACTTATTTTGAATAAGGTTCCATAAAAATCTGTTTGACAGACTTCATATTAGATATGAACAGGAAAGAAACTGGGTTTCTCATTCCTGAAGATTTGGGAATGCTAGGCATATGTTTGGTTGATACCAAACTAAAACGCAAATTGGATAAATGCCTAAGTTGTGGGTTATCCTAGGGAAACCAAAGTATAGTACTTATACAACTCACAAGAGAACAATTTAATTGCTGCTCGCCATGCGGTTTTCCTAAGAGGAATACCGATATGCAGTGATAAGTGGGAGGAAAGTAAAACTCAATGAAAATAGGAGTAATACTGTTCCAGGCACTGAGTCCTTAATGGAACACATATAGTTCATCAAGGATGAAACTATACCAATAATCTTCGAATACACAAGAACCGCAATAGTCGGAGAGAGTCAGAAAATAACCTGGGAGGTATGGGTTTCTGATCTCACCTCGTAAAGATGTCAATCTTATTGAGGAATATGAACTAACTACGTATGAGGAAGTGATACAAGGTATCGACTCCCTATTATGGCAAAATGCCATGATGTTCGAAATGGATTCCATGTATACCAACTATGTTTGGACACTAGTTGTTGTACCGGAAGGCATTGTGCCTATTGGTACTATATAAGTCTTCAAGGAAGACATACATGGAAGGCAACATACCAACGTACTAAGCTGGACTTGTAGCAAAAAATGTATCATTATCAACATTGTGTCGATTACGATGAAACCTTTTACTCGTTGCCATGGTTAAATCCATTTGGATAATGCTTGCTAATGCTGCATGTTTCATTTATGAAATATGGCAGCTGAACGTCAAAATCGCTTTCCTTAAACGGAAACCTTTTGGAGGATGTTTACAACATCCTGACGATTTTGTCGTACCAAAACGAGCAAACAAGGTTTGCAAATTTATTCGATCCATTCATGGATTGAAGCCAGCATTATGTTCTTGGAACTGATGTTTTGATGTAATCATAATGGTTTGTTGATTTAATTCAAAACTGATATGATTCTTGTGTATATAAGGAGGTTAGTGGGGCGCACTGACAATGATTGTCCTAAATAATGATGATATATCATTTCTTGGAAATGATATTCTCATAAAACAATCGGTGAAAGCTTTGCTTTCATGAAAATTCTCCGTAGAATTATTTGGAGAGACAACCTTTATTCTGGGAATAAGGATCTACCGGGATAGATCTAAAGTCGTTGGTACTCTCCGAGAACTCGTACATTGAAATTAATGTACACGACCTGGTGTCTCATATATTTTGAGCATATGGAGTCACAATCAGGCCAATCCAAGTGATAGTCACTGGATTGATGTTAAGAACATACTTAGTATCTTAGATGAACTAAGGATGTTGTCTTAAGCTATGGAGAAGGAGAACTTGAAGTGACTGGGTTCACCGTTGCAAGTTTCCTAACAGACAAAAATGACTATAAGTCGTAATAAAGGTACTATATAGTTTGAATAAGGGAACAGTGAGCTGGAATCTTCCAAGCAAGATATACTGTTACCAATAAACAACAAAAGTGGAATATGCTGCAGCTGAGGCAGCAATAGAAGCCTTTTGGATCTATAATAATCCTAATTAGATTAGGAGTAGTTCTGTTAGTTCCTGAGCTAGGCTACAACACAGGCTAAAGAATTAATGGTCTCATCAACGATCCAGATATATACTTCAAATATTCATCTGATTCGTTCGGGTCATACATCGTGGCGATGTGATGATCGAATAAATCGCATCAGATGATAACACTGCAAATCCGCTAACGAAAGTATTTTCTCAGCAGAAGTTTGAGTGAACCGTACATAGTTCGGGTGTATGACACTTGAGTGATTGGCTATAGGCCAAGTGGGGTATTATTGGACAATTATGACCCATAGCATCACTATTTGTACAGATCATGGTGTTGTTGTACAAATTAACTATGTGACAAATGAAATTGCTCTTTTATCATTTGTAATTAGATTACCAAGATGTATAAATGATAGAAGGTCCTTATGATTAGTTCCGGATTGAGATGATATGAGACAGTATCAATCCATGAAGGTTTAATATATATTTAGGTATAGGATACTCATGCAAGTGTAATAGGAGGTTGTGTTTACCGATGGTACGGAAACAGCTTCTCTCTGGATAGACCCCTCGGAATTCCATTGGTAGTATGACTATGCGTCTATGGAAGTCCGAATCAGGGTAAGTGTATTTAGTCTTAACCTGAGACTTGCACCGCTAATACTTGCGACAATCAATATACTTTGGTTTTGGTCGTCCAGGGCTTTAACAGGTTCTGTGTACGCCTCTTCTGGGTATATTGAAAATCGTAGTGTATTGGGTGTGATGTCAAGATGGAAGTATCACTCCAGTCATAGTGAAGATGATGATCACATAGGATACGAAACTGGTGCTCTTTTATGCTGCAGCTATCAGGATATTATTACTAGGTCATGTTTATCCGATTATAGAGACTAGTTACCAGACATCCGATATGTGCTTCGTACGGGGCAGACACAATTCCAGCCCCAGGCCTTGCACGTGACATCTGATACTGGATCGTAATACACAATACTACGTACACTACGTCTGATATAGATCACATATTCCTTTAAGAATTTTTCTGGTGAATTGGGTAGGCACGGTGCTTTGCTAAAAGCCAACCATGTCTTGTAAATCGGTAAAAACGTAGTACTAGGTACGTACGTGTTCGGATAGTCCGACGACCAGATTTACTGCCAACATATCTGGGGATCTCATGGGTCGCTTCCCGAAGATTCACCGATGACGTATGACTCATACTTTATTAATCTGGGATTAATTATAAGAGAGAGAAAATTAATCTATGATTAATTACAGAGATATTTTATCTGGGATAAAATATTATTTAAAGAGAGAGAACGATTAATTTGGAATTAATCGATAAAATAATATATTCGATATATTATACGAAATTAGATTTCGACGCGGAATTAAAATTAGATTTTAATTCGGGCAAACGAGTTAATTTAGAATTAATTCGTCAGCGAAGTGAATAGTAATTTTGCTAGGCACAATTATTTAATTAAATTTGATTTAATTATGTCGCATCGGAAAATTCGTTAATTCGGAATTAGCGAACCCGAGCCCGGGAGTGTTTGCGGGCCCACTCGTATTTCGAATTCAAGTGCGGCCCACAAGTCACATCAAGCGTCAAATCACTAGTCAATCAAGTGATGGATGTCTTGTCACTTTGAGTGATTGACAACTAGTCACTATTCATGATTGATGGTGGTGGTTGGATGGCTTTAATGTTTGTACCAATTTTGAAAGTTGATTTTGGTATATCTTTTATTTGATTTTGGAAATCAAAAAACTGACACATAATTTTTTTCTCACTCTCTTCTCTCTATCTCTCGGCCTTGGGCCATTTTTTCTTTTTTCTTCCTTCTCAAGCCGAGAACAAGATGAAGAACAAGAACAAGAAAGATTTGTGGCAAATTTTTCTTATGCTAGCACATGAAGACTCATCCTAAGGTGATAGGGAAACAAACCCTTGGGCATGGAATCACCAACGCAAAGCTTGGAGCTTGGAGATCCATCCATGGAGTTGACCGAAAATGATGGAGCACAAAGAAGCACCATTGCCGAGAGCTTCTAGGATTTTTGTTGTTCCTCGCATCGCAAAAGCCGATCAATGTAAGTATGATTCCGCCATACTTCTTTTGAGTATTCACACATGTTTCTATGCTTGAATGATCTTGGGACTATAGTAGGTACCCAACAAGTTGTTGTCATATGAGAGAGTCTTGATAGGAGAATTATGATAAACCTCAAGCTATTTAATATCATGAGTGTGAAGGTTCTGGACATATTATGTCTTAGTGTCCTACATACCGTAAATCGAAGGGAAAAAAGGTTAAAACAATCTCACATGGTGATTCAGAATGTGGTTATACTTCTGATGACTCTCATAAGGAGAAAAGTAATTACATTACATTTTATTCGAGTGTGGTATGTGAGAGAGAGGATAATGTTAATGATGTCGATGCTTGTTTTGAATTCTCTCACGATGACTCAATAGATGAAGATGATCTTCAGGTAGCTTACACAAAACTATTTAATGACATCTTAACTATTAAAAAGACGAATGTTGAGGTCAATAAGAGGCTGAAAGAAATGAAGCTATAAAAGAATGAAATTCAAGCCAAACTTAACAAGAGCGTTGATGTTATTGATGACATGGGGGAGATGAATAAATGACTAGTTGATAGAGTCAAATTCTTAGAATCATAACTTGAAAATGCTAGAACCCATATATCCATATTTTCTAGTAGGACTAAGAAACTAGAACATATGTTATAGACGTCTTCCTATGAGAATAGAGGAGTAGACTTTGTTGAGTCTATTTGTGACAAGGCGTCAACGTCTAAAATTTTGTTGGTCACTCCTCCACGTGACCTAGGAAAGAAACTTATCGATGAATATCATAAAAATACTCCCATGGTTTCTTGTCATGTGACCCAACCTCAAACTAGAGGTGTTGGTAGTAAACCTTACTCTTGTTCGAGGTTTGTGCATATTTCTCATCACTGTGGCAAGTAGGACACATAAGGCCTAAGTGTTTCTTATTGCATAAACAAAAGATAAAGCCTAAGAGTGTTTCACATAGATTTGAATCTTCAAATCTAGCTCGTCAAGTTTCTGTATTAGCTAAACAGACTCAATATATTAGTAAGAAACTTGCACTGACTATGGATACTTAGGTGAAAGAGATTCCTAAGAAAGTTTGGGTAAAAGAGGAAGATTTTTTCCCATCAACTTCAGAATGTCTTGAGCCTAAAAGGTGTGATGAAAGTGCACTTCGGTGCAACTCTACTTAGTGCATCCATGTTTCCTTATTGCATGTGTGTGTGCTTGTGTTTTATGTTTTTGCACGACTGCATGTTTTTATTTTCATTGCATGTGTGTGTGTATTTTGTTTTTTTATGTCCCTTGGTATATAGGATAGAAACCCGAACATAAATTTCATAGCTGATTCTGAATGGACGATAGTACGATCTGCACTCGGGATACAACTCAATGTACCATTGGATAATGACAAGCCTTATTATGTCTTTTATTGCTTTGGGTCAAAAATAAAAGTACATATATATATATATGAGTACAAAGATTTTCTAGCCTGAATGATCATGTAAAAGCTTGTTGCATTTGATCATGGTATATAGGATATATGGTTATGCATGTGTAATATGCTTTTGTTTTTCTTGATGCTCTATATGCATGAGTGTGTGTGATGGAAACCCTTAGTATATCTTGTGCTTGCATTTCACATACACGTTTTTATGTCTTGAGACTTGGTCGCATGTATGAGTTTTTGGAATGACAGTATAATCTCTGTCATACTTAGTTCATTAAATAGTGTGAACTTTGACTATATGACCTTATGTTATCCCCTTTTAAAAGTATAAGAAAGGGAAAAAATAAAAACAGTTTAAATGAGTCTCAAGTGCAAAAGAGCCGATGAGCCAAATTCAAAAGATAAAGGCAAAAATCCTTATTTATGAGCTCATCATATTTATGGGAGAATATTATAACATAAAACTAATTTTGCTGATTTTCAGGTCCTAGTGGTGCAGGGTTTAAACACTTATTTTATGGACTTGGTATTTCATGAGATATGGTTTATGTGGCTTTGCCCCGCTCATAAAATAAGGTATTTAGCCTTGACTTATTGTGCACTTATTTTTTCACGCAAGTGTTTGTTATGCTTGGGTGTTTATGTCATATGCATACGTGTATTCTTGAGCATAACCAAAAATATTTCATATTATCTCATTTCATAAACAATTGAGTACTGACTGGACATCATTGTACTTACTTGTAATGCTATTTTGAGTCATTTTTTTTACTTTTTTTTTTATTTTTTTTAATTCATTATGTGTGCTTGTGTGCATTTCATGTCATTGCATATTGCATTTCATTTAGCATTGCATAATTGTGGGTTTTTTCGTTTACTTCCCATGTGTTCATTTTACTAACTAAGTTGTGTTGTTAGTGAGAGGGAGTAAGTTAGGTTTACAATCATACACATTGTCATTTCGTGACAAAAATGGGGAGTATGATATATATTTTTTTAATTAAACACATAAACACAATGCATGAGAATATTTTTTTTATTTAGTTTATCCGCTCTATATGTTGGGGTTTTATGGCGGAAATCCGGTAACGCAGCGGAATCGCGGAAAATCAAAATTTTCTGATTTCAAAATTTTTCTTGGATCAATTAAATAAACTTATTTATTTAATTACCCAATTATCAAATTCTGAAAAATTACACAAGAAATCAAATTTCTTGGTAATTACCGAATTGCCCCACAACTTTGTAAATTGATCATTTTAGTCCTAAAATTGTCAAATATAATTTTGAATGATTCTAAATCATTTCTAAAATGATTTCCAACATGTCCAACATGTCAAAATACAAATTACAACACAAAAACCACAATTTCTTACAAATTGCCGTGGGGTCCCCAAAGTTTGCATTTTGTTCATTTTAGTCCTCAAATTGTCAAATACAATTTTAGGTGATTCCAAATTAGTTCTAAAATGATTTCCAACATGTACAATACATGAGAATACAAATTGCAACACAAATCCCACAAAAAACCAAAATTGTCGAGAAGGCCCTTAAGGTTTCCAACTTGTGCATTTTAGTCCAATCTTGTTCAAAACAAGTCAAGATGAAATCCAATCATCACCAAACTTGATATACATCATATATACATCATAACACAACACATATATGAAAATCCCCAAATTTGGAAAAGGTATAAACCCTAATTTTTCAAATTCATCAAATTGAACAAATTAAACCAAATTAAACAAATCCAATGTTTCAATCAAGTCTCTACCACACCAAACAAGTCTCACCACTTTGAAATAACTCTAGAACAATTCTAGGTTATCAATGAGTGGCCCAACAACTCTAGAATGGCAACTAGATCATCAAATGACCAAAAGAATGCTTAATAACAACTTATAAGCTTTATTTAACTATCATACATGCAAACACCCATGTTCAAAACTTCCAACACTAAAAAACATAAACAAGAAAGAGTAGAAAAACTTAAGAACAAGCTATGTTATAGCCTAGAACAAAGGAACAAATTTCCCTCTAATAGCAAAGTGGAAATACTTACTAAATCCAAGCTTTTCCTTAGATGTTCTTCAAGGTTCTTCACTTTTTCTCTCTAACTTTTCATGTTTATTTTGGAGGCTTAGAACTAGGTTATGGCAAATGAAAAAATATAACACTTATATATTAAATGGGTTGGCCGAAATTCACCGTAAATGAAATGGAAATTGATATTTCAAATTTAAACACTTTAAACAAATATCTAAGGAAGTCAAACTCAATTTGACTACTTTTTCCTTTAATGTAAAATCAAACATTTACACTAATAATCATTTCCTAAATAAATATCATCATAGATATTTCATATTTTAATTACTTTAATTATTTAACAATTAAATAATTAATTAATTAATTAAATATAAATATCTAAATATATGTATTATATTTACTTTAAATATCACAAATACATATATTAATGATATATGTCAAATACATTTATTTGACAATTTATTAATGTGTATTTAATAATATTATATATTAAATATAAATGCACATTAATTAGGAAATGACGGTTCGGACCATTTGCATGTATTTTTCGTTTAACAGTTAAACGATTTATAAATAATCACCATTATTTATAATAGTCGCTCTAGTGCTCTACGAGTGTATTTCATTAGTGAGACTCTCTAGATTCAGGTATATCCGTCACAAAATCTAATTTCATGTTCATAATTTACCCACCCGTAAATTATGACGACCATGGATAAACTAGTTGAATCATACAAGTCGAGGTCATTGCATACGTATAATCCCTCCATCACAGGTATCCGGATTATCCTAGAGATATAGATATAAACGTCAAATCTATATAGGTATAATCTCGTCGACGTATCTATTAGCAATCTCTAAATAACATTTGGAACTCACTTCCGAAGTATATTATGGCCATATATTTAACTGATTGCTAATCACATATGAACTACCTATGCTATGTACACAAAACTGACGGATCCTATCCTGACACACACAAGATATCCTGAGGGTCGGTCCACACCTAACGAACAGGCGGAGGTCTGATCTAAATAGATCGGTGACATGACTGCCATCTAAGTGTGGAGGATGTCTCATATATCCACAATGGTATCTCAAGTCGAAGGACCACTATGTTACTCAACCCGAGAAGATTCTTATTGACGTTGGTGTACCATCCATTAAGAATATTCGGTGAGTCGTTCAGTGTTTATCCACTATAAACACCTACACGTCTATATGAGTCTCCCAAGACTCATGGTTCATTGGGATAAACCATCGGACCAAGTCTCGATATACGACATGTACTGGTCTCAACAGATTTAACTAACCGACCCGTGTTAGTAAATCTTGACCATGAACTTTATTTGATAATATATTTCTAGTAGTGACACTTCTCAATGTCAATTACAAACTACTTTGTAACTGCGCACTATATTATATATTATCGGGTCTTTGTCTAATATATACATATCACTAAATCAGATTTAGTTTCAATCTAATAGTAATTAGATCGAATACGTATATAAAAACAAGAGGTGCAACCAATAAGAAAGTAATATTATGGAAAACTGGGATGTTCGTATTCATGAATCAGACATAAATACGGTCCGGATTGGCACTCTGAGCACCAACCCCAACACTATATAATCCATATACTTTTCACGTGTATATTATGTTTGTAGATATTTCAGGTGTGAGCATATTAATGATTGTATGTGGTATTGTGTATTCGACTTCAAGACTATTTTATTAGATATTAGATCAACTCGTATTGTATAAGTCAGTGTCTTGATGGTTGGCAACTGGCTGCATTATTTTTACATCTTTTACCATAATCTTTGTATTAAGTTTTTTGTCACGGAATGCCAAATAGGGAGACTGTTAGTTCGTCGGAGCGTTCTAATGCCCGAAGGCAGAAACTTTATGTTTGGGGCGTGTTTGAGGGGCGTTTGAATGTCGTGTGTAAGTGGATTATTTTGAACACATTTTAAATCACTTTTACACAAGGAAAATCCTACATTTACCCTACCTATTTAAACAAACACATAGCCATTTTATCCAGTTGGAGAAACATTATTCTGAGAGCCACCATATACTTTGTTTCATCTTTCTTGACAGTCAACATAGAAGACTTCATTGATTTCCTCGTCTTCTTTGCTTTGGTAAGATTGTTCTTTGGTAACCATCAACACAAAAACACACCTTTAACCTAATTTTCTAAACCTTCAGAGTTCTAAGGAGGAATATTGGTAGTTAGAGTTCTGACATTGCGAGTTCGCAGGGTTGATCCACTTAGAGACTTCAGAGGTTCTGAAGAAGGCCGCTCAGTGCAGGCTCATGGAGTTATTTGAGTTATTACAGTCTAGAGATATTTGAGTCGGTGAAATTGTCACTATAAGTCTTATACCATCGTTGTAAAATTTCTCATTATAATGGATTTGGTTGATAGCCTATATACCCGAAGTGATTTTTCTCTGTTAAGAGTTTTCCACTTCATCAACAAAATTATTGGTATTGATTTTCTTTACTGATTTCATATATTGCATTATTATATTTGTTTAGAATTAAATGTGCTTGTTCGATTCATACCATAGTTGTTCTATCTTTTTTGTGTCTTAGTTGTAGTAAATTAATTACATGGTCAGAATATTAGGAGAACCTTTGGTAAACTATGAATTTTCAATTATGAAATTCACCTTCATATGTGTGTGTATGTATGTATATATGTATGTATGTTTGTATATATATGTAGATGCTCTATGCTGCTTTGTACTTATTTTATGTTTCAAGTTGAAGTATGAGATGAAGAGAATGATGATTGAAATAAGTCATGGAACTCGTTCTCTCGTCCACTCCAATTAGCTCTCTGCAATAGTTAAAAGAGATTGTTTTCTTTCGAAACAGAGTTCAATTGCGACCAATCCAACTATCACAATATTGTCTGCTTTGGATTACTCAAACAGAGGGTTTCAATTCATTTTCCAAAGACATCATGCTAGTTAATAATGGCCAATCAGGGCCCGCCCTGGGACTAGACGGACGAGATACCCGCATATGCCCCCAACTATTTTTTGTTATAGTTTAAAAATAATTAATGGTTAATGGCTCCAAAATATTTATATTATGATATGGCTAAATGTCTCAAAATATAAAAATGATTTAAGACCTTGAGGATCTCAGGACTGACTCTGTAGTCAACTTCTTATAAACACATGCTAAAGTTCAATCCCAAACAAGGTGAGATATTACATTAACAAATTCATATTGATCAAAAGGCTAATATAATTAATATTTAAGATGTAAATGTTATTTCAGCAAAACCCAAAAAAGTGGCGGGTCCTTTAGCAAATGGGAAAAGGAAAAGGAAAATAATCTACAGATCATTGCATGCTAGCTCTACGTTGATTGGGAGGATGTCGATAATACATTTATGAACAAAGTGGTTTTGGGAGAGTTGACATAGGTGGTCGGTTAGAGTCTATTAATTAGATCTAAAATTAGGATCTCAAATATAGAGAAATTTTAATTTTTAATATGTAATATGATATATATATTATTTTATTATTTTTCAGTAAAGACTACATTTTAATAATTCGTCTAGAGTTTTATAAAATTCAAATAAATACAAGACCGTTTCTGCTATAAGTAATGAACTTTTTTGATTAATTAGACGTGTTTTAAATATGCTTGTAATCGGAATCACTTTCAATTATGCCAATGTACCAGCCACTGAAAACTAAAATAACTCTTAACACTAACAAAATAACTATATAGTTACATATATGTTGCAATAAATTCTTATTTATGAATAATTACACTTTTAAAAATTTAGGAAAACGTTTATGGTGTATTACTTGCTAAGATTTTTCCAAGTACATTTTTCCTGCAACGTCATTTTTTCATTTGTTTAAACATTTTGACAGCTGAAAAGGGAAAATTCTAATGTGTAATATTAGTGTCACATTATTCATATAATAATTCAATAATTTATTACTATACATATTAAATAATAAATAACAACTAAATAAATTATAATTTTATTTAACATAAATATTATATATTATGTTGACGACTGATTTTCGATCCAGGGGCGATTTGGGAAATTCAATTCCTTGAACAAAATCTCCTACAAGTAGTGAATTTGTTTGTTTTATCGGGAAATAAAGCAAACTTGGCAGAAAAATAGAAAAAAAAAACACACAAATAAGAACAAATGATTTAATGTGGTTCGGCGGAATGGATCCAACCTACGTCCACGGATGTAAAAGAAGAACAATCTATTATATAGAGCTCAGGTCGGACCGACATGCTTTGTCTCTCTCTCACCATTAAGCTTTTTCCTTTCTTTTACAAGTTATGAGAATACAAATACAAATTCACCAACCCTTTACAATGAGTTCTCAACCCCTTTATATAGTGCGTCTATGACTACTATTCCGCCAACTCATGTCAGCCACGTTACCAAGTCATCATTGCATAGGCTCTATTCCCCAATCAACCTACAAGAAGTAGCTTTGCCGTCTGACACAACTATTTTCTGCCATCTGAATTTCATTAATTCGCCCATTATTGGTAACCATTACACACTCTGCCCATGTGTCAACCTGTATGTCAACCACTCACACAGTTGCATGTGTCAATCAGTAAGCCTAAAGCTCTCTTCCATCCCATCAGCCATTGGTATACTCCCATCTCATCAATCCTTGAGAAGGTCAAACCACTATCTAAGAGTATAATGTTGCATCTCTGACCCATATCCTTGGGTCGGTATCCCAAAACAAGTGAAATCATTCCTTGCATCTACTAAAAGGTTGAGTCGATAGAAAAACCTTTACTCCCCTCATTTTCTCTTCAAAAAGGCCAAGCCTACACTGAGCCCATTTGCATGTAGAAATATTAAGAAATAGCTTTCATCGATGACAGTCTGAACTGTTATGATTTTCTTCTAGCTTTTATCTTCTAGTGACCACCATTCGCGGGCGTATGTGATTGTGCCTCTATTGATTCATCCCGAGCTCCCTTCATCGTGCTTCAAGGCCGAAACCGGAATCCTCGAGTCGGTCTGATAATGTAGTCGATTCTGATCTTTCGGTCGGGTCAGACTGTTAGGGTTGGTGCTCTTAGCGCCAATCCGGATCGTATTTATGTCTGATTCATGAATACGAGCAATATATTTTTCCATAATATTACTAATTTAAATGGTAGCACCTCTTGTCTTTTATATACGTATTCGATCTAATTTCGATTAGATTGATTAGATTGAACCTAAATCTGATTTAGTGATATGTATATATATTAGACAAATACCCCAGGATTTACAACGTAGTGCGCAGTTACAACATAGTTTGTAATTGACATTGGGAAGTGTCACTATAAGTTGTATATCCTGAAATTAAGTTCCTGGTCAAGATTTGCTGACACGGGTCGGTTAGTAAAATCCGTTGAGACCAGTACATGTCATATATCGGACTTGGTCCGGTGGTTTATCCCAATGAATCATGAGTCTTGGGAGACTCGTATAGACGTGTAGGTGTTTATTTGACAAACACTGAACGACTCACAGAAGATTTCCTAATAGATAGTACACCAACGTCAATAGGAATCTTCTCGGGTTGAGTAGCATAGTGATTCTTTGACTTGAGATACCACTGTGGATATATGAGTTATCCTCCACACTTAGATGGCAGTCACGTCACCGATCTATTTAGATCAGACCTCCGCCTGTTCGTTGGGTGCGGACTCATGCACATGATATCCTGTGAGTATCAAGAAAGGATCCGTCAGTTCTGTGTACAGAGCATAGGTAGTCCAAATGTGATTAGCAATCTATTAAATCTATGGACATAGTATACTTCGGAAGTGAGTTCCAAATGTTATTTATAGATTACTAATAAATACGTCGACCAGATTATTCCTATAGAGATTTGACGTTTATATCTATATCTCTAGGATAATCCGGATACCTGTGACGGATGGATTATACGTAAGCAGTGACCTCGACCTGTATGATTCAGCGAGTTTATCTGTGGTCGTCATAATTTACGGGTGGGTGAATTATGGACACGAAATTGGATTTCATGACGGATATGCTGAATCTAGAGAGTCTCACTAATGAAATATACTCGTAGAGCACTAGGGCAACTGTTATGAATAATACTGATTATTTATAACTCGTTTAATGGTTAAACAAAAAATACATGCGATCGGGACCTAATGGTCATTTTCTAATTAATGTGTATTTGTATTTAATATTTGATATTATTAAATACACATTAATTAATTGTCAAATTATGATATTTGACATATATCATTAATATATGTATTTGAGATATTTAATGTAAATATAATACATATATTAAGATATTTGTATTTAATATTTAATTATTTAAATGTTAAATAATTAAAGTAATTATTTTATAAATATCTTTTACCATGATTATTGTTAGGAAATGGCATCATTTGATTGGTAACACTTGTTTAATTACTTTATGGTAAAGGTTATCATTTAGAACAAGTAACTAATAAATGAAATGAAATGAAATGAAATTAAAAATCTTGTATATGTTTTTTGCCATTCACGCCACTTTGAAAAAAATATATAAGATATTTTAATTTCATTTCTTTCAAGAACAACAAGTTATAAAATAAATTACAAAGGAGGTTTGAGAGAAAAAGCTTGAAGAACAAAGGAAAAGCTTATGGAAATTTTGATTTTGTAAGTATTTTCCAACTTTCTTCAACTAGAAAAATGTTTCCATGTTTCTAAGCTTCAACATGTGTTGCTTAGATTTTTCTCTGCTCTTTAAGTAAGTAATTAAATTGGTTTGAGACTTGTTGGAAAGATGTTTGCATGTATAATAATTTATTTGCTTATTAATGTAATTAAGCTTAATAAATTAATTAGAAAATTAAAGTTTCCATTCTAGAGTTAATAAACCTTCATAATTAGCCTACAATTGTTCTTGATTAATTTCATGATGGTGAGATTTAATTGGTGTGGCAATTTGAAGATTAAAGTATTGAATTTTATCAATTTAATGTAAATTGCCCAATTTGAGTATTTTATGAAATTAGGGTTCTTAACCCACTCAAATTTTGGGGATTTTCATATACATGTTATAATTTGATGTATATTTGATGTATGTCAAATTTAGGATTAATTGGATTTGATCTTGATGTGTTTTGAACAAATTGGGCCAAATTGTAATTAATTAAAATTCTGGGTTGTTTTCGTAATTATGGAAAATTACTGGGCAGTTTACACAAATCTGGAAAAGTTTCTGGTTTTGTTGCAAAATTGTAAAAATTATTTTGGGATTGATTTGGAATCAATTAAATATGTAATTGACATATTTAGAAACTAAAATGATTAAATTGCAAAACTTTGGGTCTTATTGCAATTAATGATAAATCTGATTTTTCTCATAAAAATTCAGTTTTTATTTATTGAGTAATTAGAATAAATTAGTTTATTTCAATTGCCATGAAAAATATTTATCAGAAATTACTTCGGAGTGAAGATACGCAAAAACGGTGAAAAACGGAGTTACCGGATAACGGCAGCCCAAACAGCGAATTGGTCACTGTTCAGACAGCCCACGAACTGTCCAAATATTTTGGGGGCTGACCTGGGCATTCCCCATGAGCATTGGTCGGTCTGTTCGGCCGGAAACGCATTTTATGCTATTTTGCGGAAAAACGTTTTCGCAAAAGTTTCGCGATGTTTCTATATTATTTATGTCGTTATATGATATCGAATAAATACGTTTAGGTGAAATATAAATTAATTATTAATATTGGATATTAAATAATTTATTCGTAAGTTTAAAAATTTTAAACTACAATTTCGCCCGAACCGCGCTCCTTCCGTTGCGCCACCTCTGATTTGACCCTAACAAAATTGGTATCAGAGCGAGTCTGATCCTGGACACCCAATATGATTAGCCCTTTAAAGTTCAATGTTTAGTTTAATCATTAATTTATACATGCATGTGTTTATTTAATTTGATTAAATAAAATAAAAGCATCTTTTGTTGGAAAATCCCCGATTTAAATAAGGTTTTAAGAAAGTGACTAGTATTAGGAATATTTGTTTCTTCATCCGCCTTGTCAATACAGATGTAAATATTTTCATGATGCTATGGCTGTAACGTGCCAAAGATGTGCATTTATAGAACTTATATGATAAGAGACAAATTCAAGTGAAAATGGAAATCATGAACGTGCCAAAGCTGTCAGGACTACATCGGTAGCTTGAGTTTGTCATTGACAAGTTTAACCTTGATACGCCTCCTTTGAACGTGCCAAAGTTGTCATAACGAGAAACGATCAGGACCGAACCATGAGTCACAGTGAGTGTGATTGACAATGAGTTGTCCACCTAATGAATATACGTAGGCGAGAACGTGCCAAAGCTGTGTAAGTCGAAACATATTCATGGGGTCCAC
The DNA here is from genome assembly GCA_019454045.1 of Zanthoxylum bungeanum. NCBI lineage: Eukaryota > Viridiplantae > Streptophyta > Magnoliopsida > Sapindales > Rutaceae > Zanthoxylum > Zanthoxylum bungeanum. Next base: position 134,900 of record SKCR01021046.1, on the reverse strand, counting down.
TTCCATTATGGAATTCAATTTAATTGTTGAATTCTCATTTCCGTTGGGGATTACGGTATTACGTAAAGTAGGGAGGCACTGCTAAGTTAAAAATCCTTAACTTATGCGGTGTGTAATATTATGTAAATTGTCGCTTATATTGTTCCTTATTCTATTGTTTGATAGAATTAAACATCTATTCACTGCATGCATATTTTAATATATGTTTTCTGACTTCAGTTATGGTTGCGGAATTCTAGAATAGGTTCTAGATTAGAATAGATATTGATATAATCCTTCTAGACATAATAGTTTCTTATGCAGTAAAGATTGACATGAATTGGTTCACGTCTGGAGATTCTTCACTGGCATTAAGAAAACCTCATTAGGAATTTGTTTATCTAATAATGACGTTTCTTGGCTTTAGTGACATTCGGAGGTCACGTGTCAGACACTATTTGTTTTTCGATTATTTGCAAAGGTTGTAAATAATTTGAAAGTAAATAATAAAGCTATAGAAAGAATATGCATATAGTTGTGTATAGAAAATACTGATTTTCATAATATGACAACTGTAGATATTGGATATCAAATCTTTCGTCTAGTTATTTAAAATATTGTTGAATGATTGTTTCGATATTTGATATCAGAACTTGCGACTATTTGATAGTTACTTTTTCTATGCAAACAGTTGTTACATATTTTTTTTTAAAAAAATGACTAGTAGTGTCATTTACGAATAGATAAACATTAAGAAAAGTATCCGGTTAAGTAATAACTTAGAACATTAATTTATGAGATTTTATCACTTAAGTATTGAATGCTTATTCCATATAGTAAAAGATGGTCTGATATGAGATCACACCACATATCCTTATCCATTTAACGAATATTGTATTCGGGAAAGTGACTAAATTTCATTTAACCAATGACTGTCATTAGACCAGAAAATTTATTAAACTGATACATTGGATGTATGTAATTTAATGAATTGTAAAGTACTTAAGGTAGTTTTCTTTACTTCGTAACTTAGTCAATGAACTGTCGTGACTTAGTTACGTGTTTCTGATGAAATGCGGATAGAATATTTTGACTGTTTCAAAAATATTTGATCTAAAAGTTTTGAAAATTGTATCTTTAAAATTCATCGTGAATCTTTGAATTGTTCAAAGATGTTTAATACGATCAAACATATGAATTTATGGCAATTAGTTCTAAGGTTATTCGAAGAATATAATTCTTACATCAATATTATTCTTCCACGATTCCATATTGATGGAATTGATTGATGGAAGAAATTAAATCTTATATGATTTGATTCGTTTGATATTGAGAGTTACCGAATTAGTTTCAATACTCTTGGGGTTATGCTCCAGTAACACTAATTCATCATTTTAATTAATGTTCCATTAGTTTCTACAGTTACGTATATGATATGTATTAGTAGAAAATTCGAATCTTGAAATGTTTGAGATTTGAATCTATCTTTTGAATAATGGTTGTTAATTGATTGATTACTTGCACCTCGGAGGTACGAGTAGAAGTTTATCATTTATTTTATTTAATAGAATATTGTATTATTATTTGATAAGAATATTTTCTACGATCTCGAGTAATAAAATTGTTTATTACTTAGTGTGTAACATTGGATGTTAACTATTGTAGAAAAGACTTGACTTATTAAAGTCAAATAAGGTGATAAACTGTAAATGGAACTACATAATTAATAAGATGAAAATACCCATTTTATTACTTCCAAATAAGTTTAATAGGATAAAGAATCATTTGCAAAGTATTTGATACTTATGGTTCTGTTGTTTTCTTATTAAAGAAAATTATCTTATAACTTATAGTGGGAGCAATATTTGATATCGATTCGAAAATTAGCATTAGACCATAGATCTTAGATTGTTCATAGCTTACTACGATCAAGTTTGGAATTGATTGAGCTTGAGTTATGAATCGTTCATAAAATGTGCAAATGGTTTGCGCAGCAAAAACAGTGAGCTTATTAAAGGTTTGACCTTAATAGTATGACAGTGAGAAAATTTATACTCAGCAATCTATTGTAGATTCTGAGAAAACTTGTCTCTAGTCGCACTGATTGAATAATTTAAGATCTGTGATTAATGATGATATTAAATTGTACATTTTAGCTAAATAATACAAAATGGCGTTTCTGAATGGTTTCTTCAGATAAGAGATCCATTGTGATTTCTTAGTTTGAATAGTTCATTTTGGAATGGCCCTAGAGTTTGTATTTTGCTAAGATTACAATTTAATATATTAGCTTATAGAGCCTATTGTAGACTCGGATGAGCTTTTTGGAAATTTGTGTTTTCTAATTTTGATATCAGTCAGATTGTCAGATTTTATCAAAGCATAGAGAATACATATGGAATAGAAGGGTTAGTGGGAGCGTACAAATTTCTTTCTAGTATTTTACATCATAATGACATGTCATTATTAATGTAATAATGAGATGTTTATGAGGTAAAAAGGTTTACCTCAGTCTTATTTTCTCATTTAAAGCAGTGTGAGTAGTCTCTATTATATTTGATATAAAGTTTTATATAAGATGTAAAACTAAGAGACTTGTGAGATGCTCCTGGACGCAACAAGACTATTTGTATGACAGTTAGTGTGTGTCTTATGTATAGTATTCATCTTTCATAAAGAATGATTCCTTTTTTCGAAAGAGATATTGATTAGAATGTCTAATCAATCTTATGCATCATAGGATGATGGCATAATGAATGCTATATTAAGTGCAATTAGAGATATCAATTTAATCGTAATTGTTACGAGTTATTTTGATATCCTTAAGACCATAAGATGAGTCTTAAAACATGTTCTTTTTTATCTTTGTGATATTAAGAACGAGTTTCTAATTAATGGAGAATAAATACGCAACCATTAGGGTCAGATTAGTTTTGAGTCTAGTTATGACGTTAGACAGTCTACATCATAAAGAGTCAGAAGAGATGCAGTGAGAGTGTCACGGATGATTCTACTATATGAGTAGAATTAGTTGCAACTATAAAGTATTGACTTATGAAGTTACATAATGACCTCGTAGATTAGAGGTTTCTTATTAATGTTGTGTTTGCGATTGTCTACATAGTATTTTGGATTTGATCCGTAAATACTTAGACAATTTAGTAGCTGAAGCACAAAGTTGATATGGCATGTAATTCATATTGATGTAGAACTTAGTTTCTACAAAAATATGAGTGATGCTTGCTAAGAAAAATGATTGTGTTTGTTGGACAAACTCAATATGTCATAGCGGGTTTACTTGTTGTTACCTACCTCTTGAACGCTAGGTGAGTTCTTGAGGGCCATGAGTATGTGATACACATTGGGATGTGTATATGATACCATGTATTGACACAAGAGCAAGTGGGAGAAATTGTTAGGGTTGGTGCTCTGAGCGCCAATCCGGATCGTATTTATGTCTGATTCATGAATACGAGCAATATATTTTTCCATAATATTACTAATTTAAATGGTAGCACCTCTTGTCTTTTATATACGTATTCGATCTAATTTCGATTAGATTGATTAGATTGAAACTAAATCTGATTTAGTGATATGTATATATATTAGACAAAGACCACATGATTTACAATGTAGTGCGCAGTTACAACATAGTTTGTAATTGACATTGGGAAGTGTCACTATAAGTTGTATATCCTTAAATTAAGTTCCTGGTCAAGATTTGCTGACACGGGTAGGTTAGTAAAATCCGTTGAGACCAGTACATGTCCTATATCGGACTTGGTCCGATGGTTTATCCCAATGAACCATGAGTCTTGGGAGACTCGTATAGACGTGTAGGTGTTTATTTGACAAACACTGAACAACTCACCGAAGATTTCCTAATAGATAGTACACCAACGTCAATAGGAATCTTCTCGGGTTGAGTAGCATAGTGATTCTTTGACTTGAGATACCACTGTGGATATATGAGTTATCCTCCACACTTAGATGACAGTCACGTCACCGATCTATTTAGATCAGACCTCCGCCTGTTCGTTGGGTGTTGACTCATGCTCATGATATCTTGTGAGTATCAAGAAAGGATCCGTCAGTTCTGTGTACAGAGCATAGGTAGTCCAAATGTGATTAGCAATCTGTTAAATCTATGGCCATAGTATATTTCGGAAGTGAGTTCCGAATGTTATTTATAGATTACTAATAGATACGTCGATGAGATTATTCCTATAGAGATTTGACGTTTATATCTATATCTCTGGGATAATCCGGATACCTGTGATGGAGAGTATGCAGTGACCTCGACTTGTATGATTCAACGAGTTTATCCGTGGTCATCATAATTTACGGGTGAGTGAATTATGGACATGAAATTGGATTTCGTGACGGATATGCCTGAATCTAGAGAGTCTCACTAATGAAATATACTCGTAGAGCACTAGGGAAACTGTTATGAATAATACTGATTATTTATAACTCGTTTAATGGTTAAACAAAAAATACATGCGATCGGGACCTAATGGTCATTTTCTAATTAATGTGTATTTGTATTTAATATTTGATATTATTAAATACACATTAATTAATTGTCAAATTATGATATTTGACATATATCATTAATATATGTATTTGAGATATTTAATGTAAATATAATACATATATTTAAGATATTTGTATTTAATTATTTAATTATTTAAATGTTAAATAATTAAAGTAATTTTTTTATAAATATCTCTTACCATGATTATTGTTAGGAATGACATCATTTGATTGGCAACACTTGTTTAATTACTTTATGGTAAAGGTTATCATTTAGAACAAGTAACTAATAAATGAAATTGAAATTAAAAATCTTGTATATGTTTTTTGCCATTCACGCCACTTTGAAAAAAATATATAAGATATTTTAATTCATTTTCTTTCCAAGAACAACAAGTTACAAAATAAATTACAAAGGAGGGTTTGAGAGAAAAAGCTTGAAGAACAAAGGAAAAAGCTTATGGAAATTTTGATTTTGTAAGTATTTTCCAACTTTCTTCAACTAGAAAAATGTTTCCATGTTTCTAAGCTTCAACATGTGTTGCTTAGATTTTTCTTTACTCTTTAAGTAAGTAATTAAATTGGTTTGAGACTTGTTGGAAAGATGTTTGCATGTATAATTAATTTATTTGTTTATTAATGTAATTAAGCTTAATAAATTAATTATAAAATTAAAGTTGTCATTCTAGAGTTAATTAGCCATTCATAATTAGCCTATAATTGTTCTTGATTAATTTCATGATGGTGAGATTTAATTGGTGTGGCAATTTGAAGATTAAAGTATTTAATTTTATCAATTTAATGTAAATTGCCCAATTTGAGTATTTTATGAAATTAGGGTTCTTAACCCACTCAAATTTTGGGGCTTTTCATATATATGTTATAATTTGATGTATTTGATGTATGTCAAATTTGGGATTAATTGGATTTGATCTTGATGTGTTTTGAACAAATTGGGCCAAATTGCAATTAATTAAAGTTCTGGGCTATTTTCGTAATTCTGGAAAATTACTGGGCAGTTTGCGCAAATCTGGAAAAGTTTCTGGTTTTGTTGCAAAATTGTAAAAAAAATTTGGGATTGATTTGGAATCAATTAAATATGTAATTGACATATTTACAAACTAAAATGATTAAATTGCAAAACTTTGGGGTCTTATTGCAATTAATGATAAATCTGATTTTTATCATAAAAATTCAGTTTTTATTTATTGAGTAATTAGAATAAATTAGTTTATTTTAATTGCCCAAGAAAAATATTTATTGGAAATTATTTCGGAGTGAAGATACGCGAAAACGGTGAAAAACGGAGTTACCGGGTAACGGCAGCCCAAACAGCGAACTGGTCACTGTTCAGGCAGCCCACGAACTGTCCAAATATTTTGGGGGCCGACCTGGGCAGTCCCCACGACCTTGGTAGGTCGGTTCGGCCGGAAACACGTTTTATGCTATTTTGCGGAAAAACGTTTTCTCAAAAGTTTCGCGATGTTTCTATATTATTTATGTCGTTATATGATATCGAATAAATACGTTTAGGTGAAATATGAATGAATTATTAATATTGGATATTAAATAATTTATTCGTAAGTTTAAACATTTTAAACTACAATTTCGCCCGAACCGCGCTCCTTCCGCTGCGCCACCTCTGATTTGACCCCAACACAGACATCTATGGATCTTGAGTTTGGGCCTTAGCAAAGACCTTGGGCCCCATCTTGGCAAGTGAAATCCCTTTAACACCCTTCTTTATATTTCGGTTTTTCTCAGGTCCGAAAATCACCATCGGCATATTATATAATTATTGGTTGGGAATACCACGTCACTCATATAAATAACGATGATATTAAAGAATTAGTCGCTGTTAAAATGTAATTTTGACAGTAGAATTGAAAGATGTTAGATATTCCCTGAAATGTTATGGTTTATAGTATTACATGTGTTGAGGTATATATCTTAGTCCGTAATTTTTCTCCTAACTATCCTACTTAAAACTTCGAACGTCGGGTCGAATATGGATAATAAGCAGTCAAGTAAAATAATATCCTAAAATCCATGGGTATAAGTTTACCCGTAAATCAAGAATCAATATTATAATACCCTATTTTACTCACTCTTACAATGCATTGCCAATTTGCCACGTCATAACAAAATATTTTATCGATGAATTTGGATCCAATACTGAACTGAGTTATGTTAAGTTTTTCATGATATTCTGAAACGTGTACTTTAATAGAAATGCAATATTAAGATTTGATTACATTTAAATTATTATTCCATACTTACCAATCATAATTTATTATTATTTTTTGAAAAAAATAACATAAAATTTAACTCAATATTATATCCAAATCTTTGAGGAGTGAAGATAATTGAGTTAAACCACCACATGCCCTATCAATTTTCAGTTTACGATTTGTTTGTACTTTTTAGCCCCGAATAGTGGTTACCACTACCACAGCTCTTTGTAACCTAACTGCTCCTCAAACCAGAATCGTTGATTCAAGTGAGCCTCACTTAGCCCATAAAAGACGATTACATGCTCAAAAAACCCAATTGATGGGCCAAATCAAGCCCATTAGATATACAGTGATCCCCATAATAATTTCGTAACCCCCAATGATTCATTAAATACCCCGAGCAGCTATGATAAAAGTAACCTCGGATTTATTAAAAATTCTAACAATTCAATAATAAAAAATAATTAAATAAATGATAATTTTATATAATATAATTCTTATTTATTATATAATTATTGACACGTAACTCTTCTTTTTTCTGAATCGTTTGAAATCCCGTCGTCAAATCATCCATTTTGGATTTAAGCGGAATAAGTAAAACCCTCGACTATCAAGACTCTTACAAGAAATACACTCACTAGATTCAAACCCACGACCTTAAGATCGGATCCTGAATTCTATACCATCAAATCAGGATCACGTAACTCATACAACACTAATATCAAATAATTTATCCCGTTATGGGCTACAAATATTCCGAATATTTTTGAATTTGGAAATTGGAATCTTCATTCACACGCAATTAATAAATAGTAATTAATTTCAAAGTTGGGTCGTAATCTGGTCACCAAAATCAATGCGTTTTAGGACGATAGAATAAATAGTGTGCACATGCTAAGGGTAACAGTAACAACTAACATGAAGAAGACAAATAAGCAAAAACATTACAATTCACAAAATTATATTTAGATTGGCAGCCTGACATTTTGCTGCCATTAATGCACAGCTGACTTTATAGGGCACCCCCACTTCAATAAACCAGGTAAAGAGACACCTGGCTAATTGGCTTCTTCTTTACATTTCTTTTTTTTGGTTCGTTGATGTAATTATTAGTAACGTTGTGCTGTGTTTCCTTTCAATTTTTATCAACCACTCCTATTATTATTATTATTTACTTACTATAATGCAGCAAAAGAAGTTTACATGACATTTATTTTTCAAAACGTCATTGATCGGGATTTAATTCGAGTAGATAAAATTTCAGATTATTTAACTGTTCAAATTTTTATAAAAAAAATACACTCTTTAATTCGAATCTAAAGACCGATAACTTAATCTTAATTCATTTATTGCCAAATCATATTCATTTGGGGTATTTTTATGAAGATTCAAATTTTATAATATTCACACGATTTCAATATCAAAGTTGGAGTCTCAATAAAAAAAAAAAAAAAAATTCCTAAATGCCACATCGGAGCCATATCAATGATAAATTTGTGCCAGGATGAGTCCCAAATATTCCACAATTATGCTTAATAGGTTAATCTGAACTAATTAGAGGGGATTTCAAAATATCAAAACCATGATCCCATTTAATTTTCATCAAAATCAACGGTTGACAATACATACGCATTGTCCTTATCATAGACCGCCCATTGACGCGTCGTGAACCCAAATGTATACACATAAATCCCATAATCAGAAATTTACTAAGCATTAAATTAAATTAATTAAATAAATAAATAAATAAAAAAGGCGGCCTCCATTCTCACAGTCACAGACCCGAACATGAAAATAAACAGCTCTCTGACGTTTCTTTCCTAAACAATTTTTTATTTTTTTTGCTTTCCAAAAATGCAAAGCAATAAAAGAAAGAAAAAGGGAAACCCGAAACCCTAATATAAATCTTTCTTTACAATTCCGTGCAATACAAACATCGAATATTGAGTTTTTAGATACTTCATTGGATAGAGTGACGATTGAGTTTCAATTTTATTTTATTTTTTTGAGGGGGAATAAATAGAGATTGTTATTGATGAATCAAATTCGTCGATGGCAGAGGATTTCGATCCTCGCTTTGCTCTCCATTTCTGTGATCGCTCCAGTCATTTTCGTCTCTAACAGGCTCAAAGTCTTCACTTCAATCGGTAAACTTCCGTACACGTATCAATATGAATTTATGTGATAAAAAAAGTAAAAGTTTTAGTTATGGTAGTGATTCTTTGGTTCATCATAGATTTGGAAGTTTATGATTGTATGTTGATGATTGAACAGGGTAATTTGATTGTTGATGATTGAAATTATACTATACCAAATTGTTTATTGCTTATTTGATGTTCTGACCATTTGCAGTTTAATTTAATTTTTTTTAGGGTTGTGATTTGATGTGTCATATTGATTGATCTTGTTTCTTTGTAATTGTGATTATGTTTTGGCAGGAAGAAGGGATTTTACTGAGGAGTTCCCAACTACTGTATGAATCTTTTTTCTCTAAATCTCTGTTTTTTATACTTTTCTTAGTATGTCCTGTTTGGTTGCTGGGAAAATGAGGAGGAAAGCTCATAAAATTTGTATTTAATGGGTTATATGCAATTAGAAACCTTGCTATAAGCGAGCAAATATTTTTTTTTATATATTTTTGTCTAGTAGTGTAGCCTTTGTTATTTTGAAGACCTGAAATAGGCTTTTTTTTTTAACATTTTCCAGCAACAAGTGGACTTTAGCTGTTGTTTCTTTATTGGTTACTGAGGATCAATGTCGTTTGTTTGGTGCAGAAATTTAGGGCAGATAATATAAGACTCAAGGCGATTGAGCTGGTAAATTAAAATGTATTGTTGTATTATTCATTTGCTTGTCTATTTAAAACTTTTTTTACGGTTCTACTAATTTAATATGCTTTGTTGTTTAGGAAGCTGGTGAAGGTGTGAAAGAGCCAAAACTAGTTGTATACAAAGATGAGGATTTTGGTACAGTAGTTAGTTACAAAACCTCTAATGAGAGTAATACCGAGCAATCTCTAAATGCTGGAGACACTAATCTCTTGGAAAATAATGGTTTGTAACTTCGTATCTTAGGAGTTTGTATTTTACCATTATTTTTAATGCCTTGTTCTTTGTCAAATTAAAGCTAACTTTAATTTTCATCCATTACAACTTCCAGGATCAAATGATGAAAGAAAAGAAAACAAGCAGAAAACAATATCCTCGGAATCTCATGGAAAGGTATGCATATATAGAAAAATTATACGATTAACTTAAAGGAAGTGTAGATTCATATACAGTCTAGATGGTTGATAGTATCCGGTACAAGTCTTAACAAAAAAAGATACTGGCTTGGAAAGCATTGGCATTTCATATTCAAAATCAAATAGTACGATTATCATATTTTGTTTTTTTAATTTGGTCTTGGTTGCAGGACCAAACCAATCAAGCAGCAGCTCGACGTGGTCAGAATGTACAGGCTTCATTGTCAAGAGTTTCGGATGAAAAGGTTAAGGAGATGAAAGACCAAGTGGTTAGAGCCAATGCATACTTGAATTTTGTACCGTCAGGCAGCAATTCTCATTTAGTGAAAGAGTTGAAACTGAGAATTAAAGAGGTTGAACGAGCATTGGGTGAGGCCACCAAGGATTCTGATTTATCAAAGAGGTATGATGATCGCTTAGTCCCTTTTGGTCTGGTAATTAAGTCATGGATAAGGTGGATATTTAGGGGAAAAAATGAAAGAAGATTCTTTCGTATGAATCAGTGAGTAAGAGATTGCTTGTATGTCGTTCAAAATTTAAATCACAAAGAGAGAAACTTTTTTGAAATTCTCAATAGAAATCACCGGTGAAACAAATATGAGAGCTGAAGACCATTGACTTTGCAGGGCCTTACGGAGAATGAAAGCAATGGAAGCTACCTTGGACAAAGCCAGTCGTGTTTACCCAGACTGCTCCGCCATGGCCACTAAGCTCCGTTCTATGGCTTATAATGCTGAAGAACGAGTGCGGTTGCAGAAAAATCAAGCTACATATCTTGTTCAGCTTGCTGCTAGAACCACCCCAAAAGGCCTTCATTGTCTATCTATGCAGCTGACAGCTGAATACTTTGCCCTGCAGCTTGAGGAGAGGCAGCTGCCTAACCAACAAAAGTTGCACAATCCAGATCTCTACCACTATGCTGTTTTTTCTGACAATGTTCTGGCTTGTGCTGTGGTTGTGAACTCCACAATCTCTTTTGCAATGGTATAATCCTCTTCTTTTCTGGTATTATTAATTCTTTTGGTTTTTTCTGTTTAACCACATTTATTACTAATATTCTGGTTTAGTTTTCCTACACCATTTATTTATGATGTTACTTCTGACATAACTTCAGTTTCCTAATTAATAATAACTGGAATTACTTGCCAGTGCAGGGAAATTCGAAATGTTATAGAGTATGAATTTCTGATTGTATTAATGTGACTATATGAGAAATGCTTATTTCTAATTGTTGCATTTTATCTCTGCTGATGGACCTCCCATAATATATTTCTCATTGCACCCTTATCTGTGATAGATTAGATGCTGCTCAGTTTGACATTCTACTAAATAAAAAGTCAAAACTTTGAACTGGATGCAAGAAAGACTGATGATTATTGTTGCATAACTATTTGTAGGAACCGGAGAAAATTGTATTTCATGTGGTGACTGATTCTCTATACCTCCCAGCAATCTCCATGTGGTTTTTACTGAATCCTCCAGGCAAAGCAACTATCCAGGTCCAGAGCATAGACAAGTTCAAATGGTTGTCCACCAAGTATAATGCAACATTGAAGAAGGAAAACTCCCATGACCCAAGATTTACTTCTCCCCTGAACCACCTTCGGTTTTATCTGACAGATGTCTTCCCTGAATTGAACAAGGTTATACTCTTCGACCATGATGTTGTGGTGCAGAGTGATCTAGGTAGACTTTGGAATATTGATCTGAAAGGGAAAGTAATTGGGGCAGTGGAGACTTGTAAGGAAACTGAAGCTTCTTTTCGCCGGATGGATATGTTCATCAACTTTTCAGATCCACTGATTGCAAAGAAATTTGATGTCAAGGCTTGCACTTGGGCATTTGGGATGAATTTGTTTGATCTGCAAGAGTGGAGGAAAAGAAAACTAACTGCAGTGTACCATAAATACTTACAATCGGTATGTATATAAATGCTCCTGTGAGAATTTGCATTTTCTTGCATGCCTAATTGTTGGTGGAAATTTCGTGTCTCTCTCTGTCATCTCTTAGAACATGTTCTTGTCTACCATATTATTCCTAATGATTGTTTTTAATGATTCTCCAATTATATATTGCTTAGGTATCTCCTGTGGTCATCATCATCATCATCTACTAATGTTAATTACAAGACATTAATTTGTGTGTATCATATATTAGTATAGCCCACAGTGTGGGAAGCCTCGCGCGTTGGACCATCCTTATCATGTACTAGTATGGCAAATAAATTGTCACTTTTGAAATCTCTTTCATCTTGTAATAATTTTTAAAGAACTGATGCCTTGATCAGCTTTCTGCTCCTAATGTGCATAGTTTCACTGTAGAAACTGAGGCGAGGATTGTGAAGACGGGAATATGTCGTGGTACATAAGTTGGATTCCATTGAAAATTGTCTTTTGCCAGGGATTTGATGACCTCGAAGGCTTTTTAATAACATGTCCATGACTAGAGATTGCTTGCGAGAATTTTGATATTTTGATAAAGCAGGGCTTTACTCTTGAGTGGCGGCAACTACAAAAGCATGGATGCATATTAGCAACAAGCTTTAACATATGCTGCATATATGTTTTCCAGTAGATATAGAAGGTTATCAATGCCTTTGCCGTATAATATTGACATCATCTGCATATGCATGAATAGACATCCGTCAATATACAAATGCATTCTTCTTCAATGTATCTAATAAGCGTATACAATGAATATCTAATTTTTTTTTCCTCTACTCGGTGTTTGTTTGCAGGGATATAAGAGGCCATTGTGGAAGGCTGGGAGCTTGCCTTTAGGTTGGATAACTTTTTATAACCATACGGTGGCTTTGGACAGGAGATGGCACCTACTTGGTCTAGGCTATGACTCTACCGTTGCTCGTCATGACATTGAGCAAGCAGCAGTGATACATTATGATGGAATCATGAAACCATGGTTGGAGATCGGCATTGCTAGATATAAGGTATATTGGAGCAAATTTGTGAACTATGGCCATCCTTTCTTGCAACGGTGCAATATTCATGTATAATGCAACACCGACTACAGGTATAATGCAACACCGACTACAGGTATAACTGGTATTTAGTGATCCACACCACCTTATTTGGAGTTGCACATTTTACTCGATTCTTTAATGATCTTACGTAAATTTCTAGTCAATTGAAATTTTCCCAGCAGTAATCTCTTAGGAGTTGGAGTCGATTTATAGCAATAACGGAAATGTGATCAAGGGTCAGCGCTTGGTAGTTGTTTGTACATAACTCATTTCACATATTCCACATTAGACTGACTATACTAAAATTAGTGATTTTTATTCATTTACATCAATTTTAATGCCTCATTTGTTTTCATCAAATCAGTGATTTTTATTCATTTACATCATTAGGTTAGTTTTTGCTTGTTAAATGTTGAATGGGCATGGAATTGATTCCATTATGCTTGTTGCATGCAATTTAACTGGGGTTGGCAATGGCCCTTAAAGTACCCTTTCTATTTATGAGATGGTTGGGCCGAGCCCACCCTATATGGGGTCGGATCTGAGCTTAGTTCGGTCCTAACTTTTTTAAAAAGTTATTAATTAAATAGTTGTATTTAAAAAAAAAATGACATTATCTCACTATAAAATGAATTTTTCAAAAGTTTACATCATGTAAAATAAGTTATAAGTTCTAATTATTAAAAAAAAAAAAAATCTAAGAAAGTAACAAATAATATTAATACAACTTAAACAAGCTTAAAAATAATAATAAATCATAAAATACTATATTAGTGCATTAAATAATATTAATAATAAATAATTTTAAACTATAAAATATATATATATAATAATGGTCTGGCCGGAGTTTTTATTTTAAAAATTCTGATCCGATCTTTTAACTAAATAACCTTACCCATAAGAAAAGGATCAGGCTGCGGCCCAGTCCGAGCCTAATTGCAAACCTAAATTTAACGTTAATGACACAATCTGTTAATAGATTGTGATTGGCTTTCTCATTTGATTCAATAAGAGGAAATATTATTTTATGGATTTATTATGAGAATAATTGTGGAATGCTTGTTTGGTTTCAAATAGAATTGGTTGAGACTTGAGTTTTAGGGGATATAGACGGATTTTTACAATATGCAACTCGTATTGATTAAAAAGAGTTTTTTTTTTTTGGGTTCCTTATTATAATGATTATTAAACTTTTTTAAGTTTAGGGTCCTGATTTTGGTTTTTAGTGAATTTATCACAAAGTGGTTCTTAACTTATACGTGTAAAAAAATTTGATTTTGTTTTAATTTGAATCCTGACCTTGAGAGCACTGATTCTGTTACATTTTCAGAAAATCTTAATACAGTAGAGAAAAGAGTTTTTATATTTATACACAAACATGGATCATGAACAAGAATAATGATCTCAGGAAATCCTATACTATATTTCCCTCCTGATTATTTTTTGTGGTAAAGGGCAGATAAATTCAATTTATTTTTAATCTCTTAATTTTCCTAAAATTCAAATTTGAGTGACAAATCAAATAAAATTACTTAAAAATCATTGGGCACTCCTAGAGATGGTAATTTCACCCGTAAATCCGCAAAAATCCGCCCGCAATTGGTAGGATTTGGTAAATATTTAAGCTGATTTGGAAAATTAAAACAAAACCCGCTGCGGGTTTGGTATGAATTTGGTAATTAAGCAAAATCTGCGAATATCCGCTACCCACACACTAAAAGTTTTTTATTTATATTTTTTAGGATAAAGAGAATCCACTCACATTATGTAGTTACTTTTATTATTTTTTTGAATTGCTTATGGTCTTGTATTTATTTAATCTGTTGTTAATTTTTTTGTCAACTTTATCATTTTTTTAATTGCTTTTGGTCCAATATTCTGTTTAATATTTGCGACTTCATATTAACTTCAAACCAAACTCCACTGACATGTGAAGAAATTATAGATGGTTTAATATTTTGTTTAATTTGATTTTCATATTATAGATGGAGAATATTCTATCACGAGAAATTTATTTTTATATAATATTTTAAAAACCTGCAAATAATCCATTGGATATCAATACGAATTTGATAATTTATTTTTATATATGGGTGCGGGTTTGGTAATGGCAAACTTACACCAAATCCTACCTACTGCCATCCCAAACACTTGGAGTAAATATTAGATACAAAGCTTAGGAACCATCAGGGCTAATGAGTATTGCTCAATTTCCCTCTTTTTTTTTTTTTTTTCAAAATAAATTTTGAAAGGTAAGGGGTTGGGCATATTTATTTTTAATTCCTTACCTCCTCTTAAAGATCAAATATTGGTGACAAATTTTATCAAAATGTTTGAAAATCAATTCAATTACACTATGGAAATTTCTATTTCCTTCTTGATCGTATAGAGAGAATATATATTTTAGTGTATGAAAATAGAATTTAAAGTCGTGCCGTATGAAACTGATTTAGGTAAGTTATAGTTATATCAGTAGATTAAAAAAATATTGTGATTAAATGAAGATTATAAACGGTATTATATAATTTATTTTATATTAAAACAATTGGTATTCTTTTTAAATATTTTGGTGATGAATAAAAACTATTTTTTTTTATCACAATAACTTTGTTTTGAAGAGAAATTACGATTAATAATCTCAATTTTTACCATTAACCAAACACTTAAAAATTATATTTTAATAAAAAAAATACATTTTTATCAATTCACCGCGTATTAAAGCACAATGCCAAAGAGGGCCTAACAATTTACAATATTCAAACGAAAAGTTAGCTGTAATCTTAGTTTTTTTTTTTAAGGAATAAATATTTTATTTATAATTATATATAGTTATTTGTTCTAATATCAAAATTATTTTACTTTAAAAGGCATATAATATATTATTATCATATTGTTATTAAAAAATAATTAAACAAGTTTTTAAGGTAGGGATGCTAATTTGATTGGATATTTTGGATATCCGATAATATCTGACTAAAAAAATTATTTAATATCCGAAGTTTAAATAATGAATAAGTTTTAAATATGAAATTAAATATCCCAAATGGATAATAGACAATGGTAAATTTTAGTATTTCCAATATCCCACATGTACAAAAAAAAAAAAATAATAATAATATTAATAATGATAATTTTTTTTTGATAATTTTTTTTTAAAATTTTGCGGATATCGAACATCCAATATATGTTAGCAAATTTCTATTTTTCTTTTCAAATTTTATAATTTTGAGGTTATCTCAGTCGACTACGAATATCCGAAGTATCGTTTGATTTTCGATAGGATGACAACCATAAAATTCTTATCAGATACGGATATTTAAAAAAATTGTAGATGAATTATTATCCCTCTTTAGAGGGTAAGCAAGCCGATCTCAAAACATAAACAAAGTGAAGACATCATTCTTTATTATAACTAGCACAGTCTCCGCACTTTGTACGAGTTGAATATATATTTTGGGTATTGTTCTTATAAATATTTCAAATCTTGTCGTTTTTATAGTTTAAATAAGACAATTAATTAATATTTATGTTTCATTTGTTTGTCTCTCAGTTCTCAAATAATATTTCTAATTAATTGTACAATAATTAATAATCAGAGTTTGCATCATGAAGCACAGTAAATCATAAAAAATTCATGAAAAAAAAAAAAAACTTATAAAAATAATTCAAAAATAAAATAACAAATAATAATAAACACGAAATCCAAAAATTTATTAGATTTTGTGGGCAGTTACTATAATTAAATTTTTATATTGTAATAAATTTTTTATTTTTATTTTATAATTCAAAAATAAAAGTATTTATTGTAGAGATTAAGTGACATGTATTTTTTTAAATATAATATTATACTATATATTCTTATTATAATATGTAATTAAAAATTATATTGTAGAGATCAGATGTTATGTGACGTAATGACAAAGCTTAGAAATGTTTGAAGCGATGTGAAAACTTAAAAATATTTATCTATTATATATATATATATATATATATATATATATTTGCCTAATTATCTGTGATATTATTCAGAAATTAATCGTATATTATAATATGTTTTCTTATTATAACAGAGTTTTTATTTAATAAATTTATTAATTTAATAGTATTTATTAATTGTAATGTGATAATATAATATATTTTCTTATTATAATATAGTTCTTATAAATTACAATATTTATTTTTATTGTAATATGTATTTTATTTAATATAAAATTAATTGTAAATATATTTTAATTTATAAATTAATAATAAAAATTAATTGTAGAGATTAAGTGCCACATATATATATTTTTAATTTTTTTAATGAGATATTATAATATGTTTTCTTATTATAATATGTTTCTTTATATTAATTTTATAATTTAATAAAAATAAATAAAAATATTAATTAATTAATTTATTTATAGGTTTCATACCTTAATAAGATATTATATTTTTATATTGTAATATGTTTCTTATGTTAATAATTTATTATTTTAATTTTTTAATTTAATAAAAAAATAATTATATAGATATTTTAATTTTATAATTTACTAATAAAAAATAATTTGTGGAGATTATGTTTATTTTAAATAATTTAATAGTGTTTTTTTAATAGAATAATGTAACGACTTGAATTTCATAACTTGATTGAGGTAGTAAATTCAGTGAAATAAATTTGGAGATGACATAAAAACTCGAAATATTTGGGTTAATATATTAAGGTATGGTAAGAGTTTTAAATAGTTGGACTAATATCATTTTGTTAGAGAGTGTTTAGTGATACTAAAACCTTGTGACATATGTTAACAAGGCTTGGTGACATTTGTTAAGTCTTGTTAACAAATGTCCATCATATGTGTTCTTATGAATTAAAAAAGAAAAAAGAAACAACCCCCACCTCACGTTTCTTTTATTTTCTTTTGCCTTCTCTTCATTATTTCATCTTCTCCTCTCCCTAGCAAAGAAACCAAGCCTTTTCTTTCCAGAAAATTTTCCACCATTTCCACCAAATCTAGAGCTCTAAAGCCACATGCAAGCTTGAAAGTGTGATAAGGGAGCTTAAGGAATTATACTTGTGAAGAAATAAATTGATTTAAGGTGAGAAAGGTAAAAACCCAAATCTAAAATTACTAAGTTTTGATTATTTGAAGCTTGAAGAATGTTATTGGCTTGAGTTTAATGATGGATATTTGGTTTTGAGTCAAGGAATTGGAGATTTGAGGAATTCCCCAAATAGTAAAATCCTTAAATGTGAAGTTGAGTTGGGATTTATAAATGGTTGTATGAAGGTGTAATTGATGTTATATGATATATTTGTTATGATTGTGACTTGGTTATGTGGTAGTATTGAAGAGTGAAATTGATGCTAAATGATGTATTTGTTCTGATTGTGGTTTGAATAGTGTTGAAGAAATGATGTATGAAGTGTAATTAAAATTATGGATCATGGAAAACTGGTTCGCGTCGCGACGCCAAAGAGAGCGTGCGTCGCGACACGTGAGGCAGAGCATGATTACTGGATTTTTAATTCGCGTCGCGATGCGCAGAAAGTCTGCGTCACGACGCCAAGCGCTGTTCCAGGACTTGTTTTAAAACCATTCCAGTTTAATTCTAAGATGTTTAGGGGCATTCTAGGGGCTTTGTATAGATGAGTAACCACATGATAAGTCATACCATAGGCATGAATATTTACCTTTGATTGTATATACTTTTCCCATTTATTACATAAAAATCTAACAGTTTCTTTGGCATTAGATCAACGACAAGCCACTCGGAGGTCACCGACGGCGCATACCACACCTGACTTGCCTTAGCACTGTGAGTGGAGTACTTATTTCAGAGTTTTGCAAGTGGTTTTGGTTATGATTTTGTAGATCATTGATTTATTTGTTTTACTTAAAATGATGATTTCATGAAAATGAGAAATATGGTTAAAGCTTTGATAAAGCTTGGTTTCTGATAAACGCTTCGATGATGAAAATGATTTCAAATATATGAATTTATGATTTTGGAGGCATAAGGAAAAACCCACCTCAGATGTTACTTGATTCAGATATGGAATTGACGGATATGGATTTGACAGACATGGTAGTGATGAGTATCGATATTGATACCAGATATAGACGTGTGCACACGGGATATAGGACTAGAGATGAAAGATGCCTCTAGATCCTGGGTATTGGGCTAGGGGGACTGTGAGTACAACGCCCCTAGACCCGGATATTTCAGAGACAGGTTGGTGGCACTGATAGCACCATTGTTGTCTGGTTTAGTGGCTTGGGGGACTGTGCGTACAACACCCCAAGACCACATGATTATGTACAGATTAACCGATGATATTTCTGATGATGGTATTGATGTTTTCTTAATTATTTTCAAAAGTTTTGAAAGGGAAAACTTTGGTTTATGATTTGAAAATTCTGAAAGTTATTACATTGAGTATGAGTATTTTTAATACTGTTTGTTTTCTGGTTTTATAGCTCCACTCACTGAGTTCTTTAGGACTCACCCCCCACTCTCCAGGTTTTGCAGGACTCTTCTTTTGGTGAGCCAATGCTGTATTGTGAGAGACATGGATCCGAAACAGGAGCAGCACTGCAATCACTAGTTTTATGGGTTCATCATGTTGTGCTACATTCATATAGAATGTAGTTTCTTTGAGTTTCTGTGATGTATAACCTATGTATATATGTGTGGTTGTTTCACATCTGGATTGTGTACGTGTCATGTTTAATGTTTCACACATTTATTCTACTTGATGAGAAGATGTTTGAATGTATGGTTGTTTTCTGGTTTCAGTCAGAGGCCTAGGTGACAGTGGGAATCTGTCGCCTGCCGGTAACATTCCCGGATTGGGGATGTTACAAAGTTGGTATCAGAGCATGATTTTGGGAGTCAGTGACTGCAGTGGGAGATTAGTAATGTCTTATATATGTAGTATACCCGGGGTACTAGTATATAAGAGGCTGCTTCTCCGGTATTCTGTTCCGAGGTACGTCTCATTCTAATTGACTATAGCTCTTTTGAAATTCAATTAACTATTTTCTTTCTTGATCACCTAGATATCATGCTACCTAGAACCAGAGGCAGAGGTAGACCCAGACGTAATCAGGCACCTCAGGATGTAAACCCAGACCAGGGATCAGTGGCACCTCCCACTGATGCAGATAGGGGACAGAGAGTGAAACCAGTACATGAGGGGGTTATGAGAGCTGATGAGGCAGGACCGGTAGCTCAGGGTAATGAAGAATTAACTACGGGAATTCAGCAACTTCAGCGTGCCTTAGCAGCCTTTGCACAGTTAGCTATGGGACAATAGCAACCACCAGGCCCATGGCTAAGAACTTCAGAACTTGCAGTTTCTATACCACCACCACCACCAGAACCTTCTTTGGCTCACCAGACTGTAGCTCCCCCAGTGATACCAGATATTACAGCTCCTCAGACATGACCTTCTCAGAGACCTATTCCAGTGACAGCTTAGGTGGTTCAGCTGCAGGAGCTGCCGGTTTCCTTACATGATTTCCGAAAACTATGTCCACCCATATTTTCAGGAGTAGAGTCATCCCCCGACCCCTATGGATTTATTGAGGAGTCGGATCGTATATGTCTAGCTTTGGAGTGTTCAGCAGAGAGAGCGGTGGAATTGGTTAGTTTTCAGCTGAAGGATGTCGCTAATACTTGGTTTATGGCTTTTCGAAGTAACCGGTGACATGATGCTCCTTCTATGACTAGGGTTGAATTTAGCACAACATTTTTGAACAGGTTTTTGCCTCGGAGTGTTAGAGATGCTAGAGCTCGGGAGTTTGAGCAGTTGGTCCAGGTAGAGCAGATGACTGTTTCAGAGTATGACATACAGTTCACCAGACTTTCACGGTATGCCCCACATTTGATCAGTAATGAATAAATGAAGGTGAAACAGTTTTTGGATGGACTTCATGATTATCTATTTCGATCTATTCATCTTACGGAGACTACTACATATACACAAGCTTTAGATGTTGCTCTCAGGTTTGAGGCTCGGGTCAATGAGAGACTGACTGAGAGAGAATCCAGAAAGAGGCCGAGATCAGAAGAGAGGGCTAGACTACAGCAGAGTAGTCAGGGTAGACGGCCACAGACATCCGCCCCTCCCCCTACACGTCGTGATATGGGATTGATGCAGGGAGACTCAGACCGTAGACCTATTCAGAGTACTGTGTCCCGTACAGTGTCTTCACCATTGGTAGCCCAGCCAGGGCGAGGTCTCCCACCATGTGTGATTTGTGGGCGACCCCATTCAGGAGCTTGCCGACTTGAGAGTATGAATTGTTATCGATGTGGACAGATGAGTCATCTTAAGAGGGATTGTTCAGTACCCGCAGAGCAATTGTCATTTCTCCGTGCTACTTCGTCAGCGCCCCAGCCTCAGCAAAATGGGAATATGGGAGGAGAACAAAGATCTGTAGTGAGGGGCAGACGGCAGGTGGTAGATGACAGCCAGTGGGTGAACGAGGACGTGCCTCCACTAGCAGAGCTCAGGGTAGAGTTTATACCCTCTCACCACAGGATGCACAGGCATCTAATGCCATTGTTATAGGTACATTGCCAGTTGGCTCAGTAAATGCCAGAGAATTATTTGATTCGGGAGCTACTCATTCATTTATATCACCATATTTTATAACTTATCTGGGTAGAGATACTGAGGCATTAGATTCACCCCTTGTTATAACTACATCAGTAGGAGAGCCTATAGAGGTTACACAAAGAGTGAAGGCTTGCCTAGTTGAGATTGATGGGCAAATGTATTATGCTGATTTGGTGGTGCTAAGCATATTGGGGTTTGATGTTATTCTGGGAATGGATTGGTTAGCTGCACATAATGCAGTGGTTGATTGTCAGAAGAAGATTGTCACCTTGCATACCCCTGATCGGCCAGTTAGTGTTTATCAGGGAGATAGTGTTGGGGTTTTGGGCGATGGGGCGCAGCGGAAGCGCGGGTTCGGGCGAAATCGTATTTTAAAACTTTTCAAAATACCTAATAAATTATTCAATATCTAATATGAATAATTTATTCATATTTCACATAAACCTATTTATTCAATATCAAATATTAACATAAACAAATTGAAAACTCGTGAAACTTTTACGAAACCCGTTTTTCCGCAAAATTGCCTAAAACACTTTTTTGACCGAACCGACTACCCGACACTTATGGAAACTTCCCAGGTCAGCTCCAATAGTGTCGGGGCAGTTCATGGGATGCCCGAACAGTGACAGATTCACTGTTTGGACAGCCGTCACCCGATTGGCTCAAAATCCACCCGGTAACGCCGTTTTTGGCCGTTTTCACTTATTTCAAGTCAGAAACACTTTCTGGAAATTGTTCCAACTCCCAAAATGCATCCATAACATTAAAAAGACACCAATTTCATTATAAAATCTGAATCATTTCCAGGTCAATAACAGAAAACGAAATTGCCCATTTTTATACTTTAAATCCAATTTTTACCAAGATTAATCTAATTAATCCAACACCAAAGAAGTCCCACCACACATGAACAACTCTAGAAAAGTTCTAGGCTATCTAAGAGTGGATCAAAAACTCTAGATTGGCAACAATTTTGTCCAACAATAATTTGAACAAATTGGAACAAATTTACACTAATTAGCTCCAATACCAACTTAACACATGCATATTCTTCATTCTCCAACCATCAAAACCAAAAAGCCCCAAAACTTATGAAAAGAAGAAAACCCTAGATCTCACTAGATCATCAAGAAACAAGTAAAACAATTACCAAGCTAAAGGTTTTGTAGAATTACCTTTAATCCTCCAATTCATTAAGCCTTTTTTCTTGATTTGTCTTCTTTTCTTTTCATGAATTATCAAGAAAACATGAAACCCATTTTTGGAGGAGTGTTCGGCAGTGAAGAGAGGAAGAAGACAATGAAAAAATGATTTTCTCTTTCTTAAATAGGTGGACCGAATTTTGGAAGGGGAAATGAGGATAATTTTATCATTTTACAAAATCAATCAAATCAAATTTAATTAATAAAAGCTAACTTTATTGTAACAAATCATATTTGAACATATATGAAGCTTACTTTAATCATGCTAAGTCATCCAATAATAATTCAACATATTTCATAACATTTATGAAATACAAATATTATTTAATCATTTAATATTTAACATTTATAAATTTAAATAATTGATTAATATAATTATTATAATAAATGTATTTTTATTTACATTAAATAACAAATTCATATATATATATATATTATATATATATATATCTATATATATATATATATATATATATATATATGGCATGTGTCAAAATCTCATTTGACAAATAATTAATGTGTATCTAATCGTATTATGTATCAAATACAAATACACAATAATTATTATCGGACAAAATCCCCTAATTGCATGTGTTATCGTTTAACCGATTAAACGATCCGAATTAATTCACTTAATCCGGTGAAGTATTATGAATAATCTGTATTATTCATATCGTGTTGTCCAAGTGCTCAACGAGTACACTTCATATTGTGGGACTCTCGAAGTTTAGGTATATCCGTCATGAAATCCAATTTCGTGTCAATAATCCACCACTCATGGATTATTACGACCATGGATAATCTCGCTAAATTATACAAGCCGAGGTCATAGCATACGTATAATCCTTCCGTCACAGGCCATCCGTATTATACCTGGGATATAGATGAGAACATCAAATCCGTTCGGTATAATACAGTCGACTTTCAATTTACGATCATGAAATAACACTCGGAACTGGTTTCCGAAGTATACCACGACCATGAATTTACTAGATCGTAAACACGTGTTGGATGTCTATGCCTTGTACACAGGACTGACGGATCCTATCTTGATACGCACATGATATCATTAGCATCAGTCCACACCCAACGAACAGGCAGAGGTCTGATAATGACTAGATCGTTGACGTGACTGCCATCAAAGTGTGGAGGATAGCTCATATATCTACAGTGGTATCTCAAGTCAAAATACCACTATGCTCGCTCAACTCGAGAAGGTTCCTATTGACGTTGGTGTACCATCTATTAGGAAACCTTCAGTGAGTCGTTCAATGTCTTATCAAATAAACACCTACATGTCTATACGAGTCTCTTGAGACTCATTGTTCACTGGGATAAACCATCGGACCAAGTCACGATATACGACATGTACTGGTCTCAGCGGATTTTACTAACCGACCCGTGTTAGTAAATCTTGTCCAGGAACTTTATTTAAGGATATACAACTAATAATGCGCTTCCCAATGTCAATTATAAAATGCGTTATAACTGCGCACTATACTGTAAATCCTAGGGTCTTTATCTAATATACACGTATCACTGAACCAGATTCAGTTTCGATCTAATCATAATCAGATATCTAATCGTGATTAGATCGAATGGGCGTATAAAAGACAAGGGTGCTACCACTAAATTAGTAATTTTTTGGAAAAATTGAATCGCTCGTATTTATGAATCGGACATAAATATGATCCGGATTGGCACTCCGAGCACCAACCCTAACAATTTCTCCCACTTGCTCTAGTGCCAATCCATGGTATCATATACCCATGGCCCTCAAGAGCTCACCATCGCTCAAGAGGTAGGCAACAACAAGTAAGCCCGCTTTAATAAATTGAGTCCGTCCAACAAACTCAATCTTTTTCCTTAGCCAGCATAATTCATATTTTGCAGAATCCAAATTCCACGTCAATATGACTCAGACGCTATCTTAGTATTGTGCTATAGCTGCTGAGTTATCTATGTATTTAGAAATCAAATACAAATACTATGAGACAACCGCAAACACTATACTAATATGAAAACTTCTAATCTATATGGTCACTATGCAACTTCATAAGTCAATACTTTATAAGTTGCAACTGATTCCACTAGTTCAGTAGAATCAACAATGACACTCCTGTTGGACAATTATGACCCATATCATCACTATTTGTACAAAACATGGTGTTGTTGTACAAATTAACTATGTGACAAAGGAAATTGCTCTTTTATCATTTGTAATTAGATTACTTGAATATATAAATGATAAAAGTCCTGATGATTAGTTTCGGATTAATAAGATATGAGACGATATCAATCCACATAGGTTTAATCATTAAATATTCCTAGTCATAGTATTATCGAGTTTGGACATCGATAATGCGGAATATACTAGTATTGCACTTGTGAGCGTTGTGGGAGCATAACAACATAGTTCTCATATATTTAAGTATTGGATATTTATGCAAGTGTGATATGAGGTTGTATTTACCGATGGTACGGGACTTTAACAGGTTCTGTGTATGCCTCTTCTGGGTATACTGAGAGTCGTAGTGTATTGGATGTGATGTCAAGTATCACTTCAGTCATATGGAGATGATGATCACGCAGGATACATAACTGATACTCTTATGTACTACAATCATCGGGATAATATGACTAGGTCATGATTATCCGATTATAAAGACTAGTTACCAGAGATCCGATATATGCTTCGTACGGGGCAGACACAATTCCAGCCCAAGGCCTAACATGTGATATCGATACTGGATCGTAATACGCAATACTACGTATACTACGCATGAAAAAGATTATATATTCCTTAAAGAATATTTCTGGAGAATTGGGTAGGCACGGTGCTTTGCTAGAAGCCAACCATGTATTGTAAATCTGTAAGAACGTGGTACCGGGTACGCATGTGTTCGGATAGTCCGACGACCAGATTTACTACCAACATATCCAGAGATCTCATGGGTCGCTTCCTGAAGATTCACCGATGACGTATGACTCGTTCATAATTAATCTGGGATTAATTAGAAGAGAGAGAAAATTAATCTAGGATTAATTACGGCGAGAATTTATATGGGATAAAATTCAATTAATAGAGAGCGAACGATTGATTTTATTGATTTTGGAAAATCAAAACACAACACTTCTCACTTTTCTCTCATTGGCCGAAAATATCACTCCCATTTTTCTGTCATTTTGGCGTGAAGCTTGGCTTCTTGCTTCTTGATTTTTGCTTCAAAAATCTTAAGTGCTAGCACGTAAAAGGGTCATTCAAAGGTGATAGGGAAACATCCTTTGAGTTTGGAATTCATTCACCAAGGCTTAGAGCTCAACATACAAATCAAAGAGGAGCTTGGAGCAACTTCATAGGACACAAAGTTTTGTTCTCAACACATCCAACAAACCGATCAAAGTGAGTATAATTTCCGCTATACTTCTTTGCGTATTCACACATGTTTTATGCTTTAATGATCTTGAGATTGATCTTAGAGACCCAACAATGGTATCAGAGACTATTTAAGCATGGAATTGAATTAGGGTTCATAATCTTGATTTTGGGGATTTTGTGATTTGAGCATGATATCTTCAAATTGATGGTTTGGATAAGCTTGGATGCTGTTAAATTAGATTTATGCATCTTAATATTTGAGAAAATAAATTGGATTAATTTTCCCTATATTTGCTTACCTCGGCCGAGAGTTAGAAGCCCTTTATGTCATGGTGATTTTGATTTTTTAAGACCATTGGATGTGTTTAAAATGCTTGGATATATTGATTTGTGATTTAATTGGATTGAAATCAAAATTGATATAAAAATCCCATCATTGCCGTGACTTGTAGAGCATGTAATGAGGTTGATTTTGCTTCAATAATGTTGGACATGTATTGAATATAACAAAGCATGATTAATTATGTAAATTGGTATTTTGGAAATGTTAATTTGAATAATTAATTATGGCTATACACTTTAATTAAAAAAATTGTGATATTTGGAATATTAGAATTTAATTAATTAGGCTTAATTTGGAATTGGGCTAAAATTATTGTATTTGGGCCTAATGGGCTTGGTTGGGCCAAGTTGGTTTAGGACAATTGGATTGGATCCAAATTGGGCCTAAAACCATACCATTAAGTCCAAATATAATAAATGGGCCTTTAAATAATTAATTGGGCCTAATGGGCCAAAATTAATTTTATGGCAAATGGTGATTCCTTATTGGGCTTTGGTTGCCAAAGTCCATGCCTTAAGAAATTAATTGAAAGCCCATTGGACTTTAATTAATTAACATTGGATGTTAATTCGGCTTTGAGACCCATTAAGATTAGATTTAGACTCTAAATCGTAAAGGCACATTAAAAGTGTAATTATTTAATTTGGAATTAAATAAAGAATTAGTATTGAATACAAATTAAATTGGATTTAAAATTGTAGTTCAATATAATTATAGAATACGCACTTTGAGTACTTATTCTCAAACGAGTTGGACTCGTGCAAATCAAATCGTTGTTTGAACATTGGATGATCACTTAATTCAAAGATTAATTAATTGGATTAGATTGATTGAATAACATGCTTTGTATGGATACGTGGATGTATTGTATGAATAATGTATATCGGATGGATATTAGATGGGTGAGGGCAATTTTGGAAATTGTTGTAATAAATTTAGAATTTATTAAATTGGACCTGCGTGTCCAGCCTTTATCTCTCGACTCTTTGTAATTCTCTTCTCACCAATTCCCCTAAATATAATGAGGTTTCTTTATTGTATTAAGTAATTGGGTAGAAGTTAGAATAGCGCTAGCCGGGGAGAGGAAATGAAGTGATTTATTCTACGAATAATTTGTGAGATATCCATCCGCATATCATTATTAATTTATTTATAGCGCTTTATTATGCTTTTAGAATGCATGCTTAAGGGTGTATGATGAGACCTAATCAAAGATAATTAATTGGTTGCCAATTACGCGAAAAACCCTCAATCAAATATTAAGCGTTTTCCTTCCATTGAATGGTTCTTTCTCAAGATCCAAGATTGGCATTGGTTTGTTGGCCAAAGTCAAGATCAATGTCCATCGTGGATGTGTTTGAACCATGAAAATTTTGTTCCATATCGCATGTCTTGGGCAAGTTGTGATTTGTTTTCCAAATTCAAGGTCACTTTTTGTTCATCGACATGGATTACGAAGTTTTCCAAGGTCAATGGGTCCCGCTTAACTGTAATCATTAAGCTTGTTGAGCCAAAGCCAAGTGTAGACACTGTATTTTTGCATATAAGTCCCGATGATGAGCCTCGTACGGAGGCACTACTCTTTAAGTTTTGGAAGTCGCGGGAAACAGACGTCGGAAGAGAAAAGTCAGAAATCCATATCTTGTTGGACTAAATTCGTTTGCTTAGGTGTGGGTTCGCTAGTTGGATCTCTGTTTTAAAACACACCTTGACCCAAAACCCCCGCAAGCCACACATCATTGGCCCAAAACCCCCGCAACACACACCAAGCCCACCAAAAAGAACCAAACCCACGCCCAAAGCCTCTTATTCACGCCCAAAGCATTCCAAAATAACAAATTCACACATTAAACACATGTTGAAATCAAGCCAAATCACCTTCCCAAATTAAAAGATTCAAATCAAATCTCATCAATCACCTTCCTAATTAAATTAAATCACATTCCTAAACTAAATAAAATAAAATAAAATAAAATAAAATAAAATCAAAATACCTTCCTAATTAAAGAGATCTTTTCCTTATGATACACAAACTAAATATCCCCCATAATGACACAATATTCCTTCCATATTCACATAAGGACAACCCACCCTTGCCTATAAAAAGAAGCATAAACCCAACCTTAGGGCACCTTTTTTTATTTATTCTCATTTATTTTTTTTATTTATATTCTTATTTTAATTCGCATGAGTATTGTTGATTGGTGTATGCTATGACCATGAGATGAATGAAATATGTGTTATCTCACGTGGTATATCGGATGGAAACCCAGATGTAAATTCCGTTGCCGAATCCGGATGGACGGTAGTGCGGTTTGTACTTGGGAAATAACTCCACGTACCACTTGAGAGACACACATATTTTGTTTCATCCAATCTAATGTTTATGCATGATTTAGTCGTTTAGTATGTTATTTATTTTTCTAAGCATAATTTAGTCGTTTAGTATGTTATTTATTTTTATGCATGATTTAGTTGGTTATTTCCAAGCATGATTAGTTATTTCTTTCGCATTAGGAATTTAATTTATGTTTATGTTTAGGTTCTTATTTATTTTTCGCTTTAATAATTCAATATGTTCATGAGATTGCGTGCTTTCCGTTATTTCGACTTACCTTTATGCATGCAAACTTAGATATAGGTTATATGCAAACTTAGATATAGGTTGTATGCAAACTTAGATGTAGGTTATTGTTGCGTAGACTTGGTTAGATTATTGAACAAATCCATTCATTACAAGTGGCATAAGTAAGAGACCATTCCGAACCCAACGGTTTGAGGTCTTCCCTTGCGAGGGGTGAGTGCGGCCTTAAATCATTTTCCCAGTTCACATTGGGTGGCGACTCCATGTTATTTCTCCAGTTTAGTTCCCCCGTGGGCTACTCCGTACTCCCACCCGGGTCGCGAGCCTGGAGCAACGTCACCAATTTCTGTGTCCTACAGTCTGGCGACTCCACTGGGGATAGAGAATCGGCCCCGAAATAATGTCTTGTAATGTTTGTGATTTGTGCTTTAGTTAACCGTGTCTACAGTGGGTTGAAGGAGTTTAATCAAAGGCATTATTAGAGCTGGGTAATGGTTTGGTGTCTTCCTTCATTCACTACCTTTCTATAGCTGAAGGGAAAAGCTGTGAAGGCACCTAGATAATCATTTACTCGAAGCTTACTGTGATGGACTAATTTGGAGAACTTGTTGTTTATTCCTGTCACCAAGGCGATAAGAGCCTAAGAGGCTTGGGTATTTAAGATAGTTCGCTCCACCCTCCCTCTGGGGAATCTTCAATAGGAAATCCATCTGACAGTCAGTTATGCATCATAACTCGTTGGCACGTACCTTAGCTATAAAAAAGGTGCGCTCACTTGGTCGCTCGGACCATTGAGTGGGGAGACCTAGTTGTGGGCAATCCTTCACCGACGAGATCCTTTGTCAATACCCCTATAAACCCGCATATGAACTGTAGTTGTAGGACCGGTAGAAAACACCCCTTTATGTTTACGTTTGGGAACATCGTCATTTGGGTTCAGTTGGACCTTTTGTCATGAGTTATGGGCTTGTTGGGCCATTTAAACTGGGACGAGTCCGTGCTTTATGGCAATTGGGCCAAAAGCTTCTAAAATGCCAATGGGCCATTTTGTGTTTAGGCCCCTCATCATTTGAAGTTGTTTAGCCATGTTATCGCAAAAGTGTAAACCTTTTGGGCCTTTTCAACTGGGACAAGTTTGCACCACGCAATAGTATGATTGAATGCTTTAAAATGATAATGGGCCGACTTATATATTCCATGCATCGCACGCATAAATGCTAACATAAGTTTTAAGAGACACCATAGATACCTGTTGGGTTAGAGGAAAGACTCGTCAAAAGGTCATTAGCGAACATGAGCGAATCAGTTAACGAGGGATCTCGTATGGATCAGCTGGAGACTAGTCTCACTAAGGTTACCAAACAGTTGCAAGCTTTGACCGCCACTATGGCTAATATGGTTGTGCCCCGTGCTGGGGGAGGCTCTGAGAATGTGAGGCTTGATGACCCTCCAAACAGATTGAGTGATGATATCCCTGTCTTTGATGATGACATGGCTGAGTATGAAGCATGTGCCTTTGGACTGGCTGCATTGATAGCCTTGAAGGCTAGGAACGTGGAGGTCTACGGAGACTCGATATTGGTAGTCCGATAAATGCAAGGAGAATGGGAATTGAAGGAAGAACGGTTGAACTCAGGAGTCTGGCACAGGCCCTCTTCGATTGCAAATTCCAGCACTTGCCGCGAGAAGAGAATCAAATGGCAGACGCGTTAGCCATACTAGCCGCAACTTGGGAAAATTCAGAGAAATTGGTGATGAGACCTCTAGTGTTGACAACGGCAAGCAGACCTGTCTACGAGATAGAAGAAATCTTAGAAGTATAAGTCGACGATGGAAAATCGTGGTACAATGATATTCAGCGATACTTAGAACATGGGGAATTCCCAGAAGTTGCAAGCAGAAAGGACATGATAACCATCCAGAAGTTGGCTTCCCAATATGTGAGTCTGAAGGGAGAACTATACAAGAGACAAGCGAATGACATCCAGCTGAAATGTTTAAGAAAAGTAGAGGCTCAGAAGGTAATGGAAGAAGTACATGCCGGAGTATGTAGACCGCACATCAATGGGTT
This sequence comes from Zanthoxylum bungeanum, assembly GCA_019454045.1. NCBI lineage: Eukaryota > Viridiplantae > Streptophyta > Magnoliopsida > Sapindales > Rutaceae > Zanthoxylum > Zanthoxylum bungeanum. The sequence continues at coordinate 103,737 of SKCR01021046.1, read as the reverse complement.
GAATTTATCTCGCAAGATAATAAGACAAGGTTTTTACTGGTCGACCATGGAAGCTGACTACGCAAAGCTGGTAAAGCATTGTCACGATTGCCAAGCACACGGTAACTTGAACCATTTGCCGCACACAGAGTTGCATGGGCTGTCAGAGCCGTGGCCTTTCTCAGCATGGGGAATTGATATGATTGGAGAAATTCGACTGGACGCATCAAATGGACATCGCTTCATAGTAGTGGCAGTAGACTACTTTTCAAAATGGGTGGAAGCCGAGTCGTTTCGCAATGTTACAACAAGGCAGATGGCGAAGTTTATAGCCCGGAACCTCATATATCGATATGGAATACCGCATCATGCAGTAACAGACAACAGAGTACAGTTTCAAGGAGAAACGAAGGCAATGTTAAAGAGATATGAGATAAGACATCACAAGTCGTCACCTTACAGACCGCAGGCAAATGGGGCAGTCGAGGCATCCAATAAAACAATTAAGAAGATGTTAGCCAAGATGACGGAGAACTATAAAGATTGGGCTGACAAACTACCGTACGCCCTGTGGGGATACCAAACTTCTGTGAGAACAGCAACGAGAGCCACACCTTACTCTTTGGTCTACGGAATGGAAGCAGTACTGCCCGTGGAAGTTGAGGTACAGTCTATGCGGGTATTAGCAGAAACAGAATTACCTGAACAGGAATGGGCCTCGCAGAGATTTGAACAATTTTCATTACTGGATGAGGAGAATAAAATCTTTACAGCATATGCAGTTATACCAAAAGAGGTTGGCTCGAGCATTCAACAATAAGGTGCGTCCTACTAAAATCAGAAAGGGTGATCATGTACTTAAACAGTCAAAGCCATCGACGACGGACCCGAGAGGAAAGTTCAGACCCAATTGGGAAGGACCCTACATAGTCAAGAAAGTGATGGGGAATGAGGCAGTGAGACTGTCAGACTTAGAAGGGAACGAGTTCACCGAGCCAATCAATGTGGACATGTTGAAGTAATATTTTGCCTGAGAAAGAGAAGACCAACCGATCTCCGGAAGACCTGGCAGAAGACCTAACCCAATGGAATAGGAAATTCACCCATACATGCATGCATACACGTAACGTACTTGCAATTTTTGTGTTTGTTCTGTGTTTGCAGGTTTCAAACAAAAGAGAACTGAACACTCACCAGAAAAGAAACAGTAGAAGGAAACTATAAGCAGACCCAGGGGGCGACCAGAGACATGCGTAGGCACATGGCGCCAAGGAGCACAATGAGGGTCTAACCCAACCGGAATAGAGAGTACCCCCACACATGCATACATACACATCACATGCAATCATTTTTTTTATTCTGTTGTTTTTGTGTTCGCAGGTCTCGAAGAAAAGAAGGAAAATCGGCAAAATACAAGCAAGCTGAGAGCAACAAAACAATATCAACAGTTTTCAAGAATGGATCCCCAGGGTTGAGGCCCACACATGATCATCAATTTTGGGAATGAACCCCCAGGGTCGAGACCCGCGTTACCAGTAGTTTTCAAGAATGAATCCCAAGGTCAAGGCTCACGCTATCAGTAGTCGAAAGGAAGAATTCCAATGAAAAATAATAATAATAATAATAATATAATAATAATAATAATCTAATAATAATAATAATAATAATAATAATAATAATAATAATAATAATAATAATATAATAATAATAAAGAGAAGTGCTTGATGGCTAGGCATATGTCCGATGATAAAATTGTTTGTGGAAGGATGAAACCTTGGAAACGATAAGTGCAAGAGGTGCTCTCATCCTGCATTCTGAGTGGTTGATCTCGGCTAGACTCGTGAGCACTTGATTACATGATCTTAGCAGTGGAAGCCTGAATAGTCGATGAGATGACTAGTTGAAAAGATAGTGGATCGGTGAATGACCGTTTGCTTAGATGTCCATCCTGGTTTACTTGAGTTACGATATGTGGTATGGTTGGAAACAAAAGAAAAGTCTCTGAAGGAAAAAAATGAACCACCTATAACCGATGAGCGTGAAGCTACACATGGGCGAGTATTAGGACCACCATGAGGAGAAATGCCACCTTAAAGGGTAGATGTGTTGAAAAAAAAAAGAAAAAAAAAGAGACGAAAGAAAAGAGAAAAGAAGACCACATCATATTGAGTACGAGGAAGTAATTACAGAGCATGATCAAGACATCTAGGTTGGTTAGACCCACTGATCCCATTTTTCGAGAAAAAATCATCGAATTGGCTCACTTAAGGATTAAGCTGTGAAAGAATCTTGGCATACACACACTTGGATTTTAGTTCAGATCATTTACTTAGACGGTCGGATTTGAGCTGTATCAAGTACTTTGAAGGTTCCCTGGTTTCGACATGAAGCATCCTTTGAGGGCGATAATATGTATAACCATTGGGGTTATCTCGCACAAGAGAGTAAGATATTACAGAACACCACATTAGCTGATCTACCTTGACCTGGTGCAAGTAACGCAAAACAAAGAGATAAACCCAGTCTGGGGGTGACCCATCTATCCCTTCTCATATATCAAGTTTCGAGAATGAACAATCACATCATTATCAGTTTTGGGGATGCGTCCCAGGGTCGAGGCCCACGCAACCGCGACACCTCGGGTATGGGGTTTAGCATGCCGGGTATGGCACTCCAGGTATGGAGACACAACCGCGATGCCTCGGGTATGGGGTTTAGCATGCCGGGTATGGCACTCCGGGTATGGAGACACAACCGCGACACCTTGGGTATGGGGTTTAGCACGCCGGGTATGGAGACACAACCGCGATGCCTCAGGTATGAGGTTTAGCACGCCGGGTATGGCACTCCGGGTATGGAGACACAACCGCGACACCTCGGGTATGGGCTTTAGCACACCGGGTATGGCACTCCGGGTATGGAGACACAACCATGACACCTCAGGTATGAGGTTTAGCACGCCGGGTATGGCACTCCGGGTATGGAGATACAACCGCGACACCTCGGGTATGAGGTTTAGCATGCCGGGTATGGCACTCTGGGTATGGAGACACAACCGCAAAACCTCGGGTATAGGGTTTAGCATGCCGGGTATGGCACAACAATATTGTAGGCATTGCATTTTTGCATGTGAAACCCAATGATGAGTCTCATTTGGAGGCACTACCTTTTAAGTTGCGAGAGCCGCGGGAAACGGACGTCGGAAGGGAATCGGTATTTTGTTGGATTTTAGTTCACTTGTTTTGCTTCGGGTTCGCTTGTTGGACCTTTGTTTTAAAACACACCCTTAGCCCAAACCCTATAAGACACACACCAAGCCCATCTCACCCAAGCCTAATCGAAAGATAATTAAAACATTTAAAATACATGTCACAAATTAAATTAATTTAAATTAAAGCTAATTGAAATTAAAAATTAAACTAATTAAATTAAAAAAAACTAATTAAACCAATTAAATTAAAGTTAACTAATTTAAGGTAAATTAAAATACATTAAAACCAATTAAAATCCAACACAAATTAAATACCAATTGAATTAAATCTAATTAAATTAAACTAAAATACAATTAAATCTAATTAAATTAACCAAATATTTAATTAAAATCTAATACCAAATTAATTAAATCACCTACCAATTTTAATTGATCACATTCCTAATTAAAATAAATCACTTCCTAATTTAATAAATCACTCACCAATTTAAAATATTTACTCACCTAATTAACAAATTAAATGCCTAAATAAAACAAATGTCATGCCTAATTAAAGCCAATCAAATATTCAACCTTCCTAATTCACCAAAATTTGTCCCCAAATCAAATATATATTTTCCTTTGTGACACTAATTAGATATTACAAATCCCTATCCATGCAAACCCTAATTGACAACTATAAAACAGCCACTGCCCCTCATTCTCACTTCACCTTCACGGCAGAACCAAAAAAATAAGAAACCCCAAACACTCTATCTCTCACGCACAAACAACAAAAAAAAAACAAAAAAAAAATTAAGCTTGCTCCTTCATTACACGGACAACCCTCGCATATAACCTTGCACCCACGTAACTGCCCCTCGGTCCATGCAATAAAGCCCTTCATTGCCTCCACTACACGCCCAACCCTAAGCTTCACGTGAACCCTTCATCACTCAGCACCCTCACGCCACAGCAAGCCCTCAACGCAACAGCCACAGCCCCTTAACGCAAGCCACCTAGCCTTCACGCATCAACACATACCCCCTATTAACCACACACTACCACGGCATTACCCACTCACATAAACTGCCCAGCCAAACTCACGTAACAGTCCCTCTACAAACTACTTCCCTTCATCGCAAATCTATCCAGAAAACTGCCCCAATAATTACCGAAAACTGTCCAGAATTCTCCCCCTACACAGCCCGTGAAACTGTCCCAAAAACTGCCCGAAACTGCACCCAGAACTGTCCCGAAATAGTCCCCGAAACTACCCAAAACAGTCCCCAAAATAACCTAAATACACTCAATTGAAACGTCAAAACAGTGACCTGAACAGTGACTGAAAAATAGCAGCAAAAACAGCAGTGAAACGTTGGAAAACAGTGACCAAAACAGCAAAACAGCAAGCTAAGAAGTTAATCCAGTGAACCGGAAGAGTTGCGGAGTGATAGCCCTTCCGACAGCCGTGAAACACAAGTCCGAAAATCGACATAAAAGGTTAGACCTGAGGGTATTTTTCACACTTGTTTTCAGTTGTATTTTTATTATTTATTGAGTTTCGTTTGCATGATTATTTTTGAATGAAGCATGTTGTGGCCCTTGAATAGATATAAAGTGCATGAATTGTGAAATATTGTATGTTGTGGCCTTGGAATAAAATGAAAGATGTGTCAACTCTTGCGGTATATCGGATGGAAACCCGGACATAAATTTCATAGCCGATTCCGAATGGACGGTAGTATGATCTATACTCGGGATACAACTCCACGTACCGCTTGAGTAAACGGCACATTCTTTTGTTTTATGTTGCTTTGATTTATTTATTATTCGTCATTTAAATTCCACATATTATTTGTTTATGTAATTATGTGATCGAGCGCATGGGCTTAGTAAGTTGGATTAAAGGTCCCCTATTTTGAGGGGTTAAAACCTTTTTACGACGATGCTTTGCTGCGCCGGTTGACGCATATTCGGTTGAATGTAAGATGTGTTCAATCGGGTATAATAAGTTTGATATTATTGTCTTTATTCTTTGTATGCATGATGCAATCGAGCGCATGGGCTTAGTAAGTTGGATTAAAGGTCCCCTATTTTGAGGGGTTAAAACCCTTTACCACGATGATTTGCCGCGCCGGTTGATGCATATTCGGTTGAATGTAAGATGTGTTCAATCGGGTATACTAAGTTTGATATTATTGTTTTTTATTCTTTGTATGCATGATGCGATCGAGCGCATGGGCTTAGTAAGTCAGATTAAAGGTCCCCTATTTTGAGGGGTTAAAATCCTTTACCACGATGCTTTGCCGCGCCGGTTGATGTGTGTTCGGTTGAATGTAATATGTGTTCAATCGGGTACACTAAGTTTGATATTATTGTCTTTATTTTTCATATGCATTATGTGATCGAGTGCATGGGCTTAGTAAGTTGGATTAAAGGTCCCATATTCTGAGGGGTTAAAATCCTTTACCACGATGCTTTGCCGCGCCGGTTGATGTATATTCGGTTGAATGCAAGATGTGTTCAATCGGGTATACGAAGTTCCATATAGTTATCTTTATCTTTGTACGCATTGTAATGAAAAGCGCATGGGCTTATGGTGTTGGACTAAAAGGTTCTCCATTTGGGGGAAAGAAAGCCTAAAAGGCTACCTTTACCATGATATTTGCCGCGTCTTTCATCTATTGATTGCATCTTCTATCCCTGTCTTGACTCGATCTATTATCATTTGTGTACCCATGTATGATAGCATTTGGGCATTATTTCTCGTGGTATATAGGATGGAAACCCGGACATAAATTTCATAGCTGATTCCGAATGGACGGTAGTATGATCTGTACTCGGGACACAATTCCACGTACCACTTGGAAAAAGGCCCACGCATGTGTTTGTGTCAATTCTAGATATCTTTTCTACATCACATCACGACATGTCTATCTTAGCAATAGTTGTCTCTTTTTACCTTATGCATTTGTATTACCTCTTTAGTTATCTATTTCTATTATACGCTTAAGTGTCTTTCCTTAATATGCATGCTTGTATGAATGCTATTTGTTTGCGCCTCTGTGTCTACGATTGTGAAACTGTATGTCTTCCGTATGTCAATTTATCTTTATGCATGAATTCAGACATAGATTATATACAAATAGGTTGTATGTAAACATGAAAATGTGTTATATGTAAATTTAGATATGAGCTTTGTAACTATGCATGCAAACTTAGGAATGACATATCCTTGGAAATATATTGCTTGGGCTTGGTTAGATTATTGCATAAATCATTTTATTACAAGTGGCATAAGTAAGGGACCATTCCGAACCCAACGGTTTGAGGTCTTCCTTGCGAGGGGTGAGTGCGGCCTTAATCTTTGTCCCGGTTCACACCGGGTGGCGACTCCATTATTCTCCGGTTTAGTCCCCCGCGGGCTACTCCGTACTCCCAACCGGGCCGCGAGCCCAGAACAGCATGCGTCGCCCAGTTTCTGTGTTCCCACAGTCTGGCGACTCCACTGGGGATAGAGAATCGGCCCCGAAATAATATCTTGTAATATTATGATTTGTGCTTTAATTAACTGTGTCTACTATGAGTTAAAATGGGTTTAATCAAAGACATATTGTTTAGGCTGGGTAATGGTCTGGTGTCTTCCTTCACTCACTACCTTTCTAGAAGGAAAAGCTGTGAAGGCACCTAGATAATCATCTACTTGTAGCCTATTATGACAGACTCATCTGGAGGACTTGTTGCTTATTCCTGTCACCAAGCGATAAGAGCCTAAGAGGCTTGGGTACTTAAGAGAGCCTCGCTCCACCCTCCCTCTGGGGAATCTGCAACAAGAAATCCATTTGACAGTTAGTCACACACCATAACTCGTTGGCACGTACTATAAGGTATAAAAAAGGTGCGCTCACTTGGTCGCTCGAACCCTTGAGTTAGGAGACCTAGTTATGGGTAATCCTTCGCCAGCGAGAGTCTTTGTCTACACTCCCGCAAACCCACACGTAGACCGGAATTATATGGCCTATAGCAAATATTTCCTTGTGCTTGTGGACCATCCTCATTTGGATGCAGTTGGACTTTTTGCCAGAAATGCGAACTTGTTGGGCCATTTAAACTGGGACGAGCTCGTATCCTATGACAATTGGGCCAAAAGCTTCTGAAATGTTGATGGGCCACTCTACATAAATTATCTTTGTGTGCTTATGTTTGGGAACATTATCGTTTGGATCCATTCAGACCTTTTGTCATGAGGTATAGGCTTGTTGGGCCATTTAAACTGGGACAAGAACATATCTTATGATGATTGGGCAAAAGTTTCTAAAACGCCAATGGGCCATTATATGTTTATGTTTAGGAACATTATCATTTGGATACGGTTGGACTGCTTGCCATGAGATGTGAACTTGTTGGGCCATTTAAACTGGGACGAGTTCACTCCTATGACAATTAGCCCAAAAGCTTCTAAAATGATGATGTGCCGATTTGTATGAAAATTTTAATAAGTTGATATATTACTTATATCACATGCGTCTCATTCATTTCATGCATACATGCATCATGCTAACCCTTGTGCTCTAAAATCCATCATAGATTCCCGTTGGGTTAGGGAAGAGAGAATACTCACTAAAAGACAGGTAACAGATATGAGTACATCCGATAATGAGGTATCCCGGATAGATCAGTTGAAGAATGGTTTCGCCAAGATTACTGAACAATTGCAAGCCTTGACTACTGCCATGACAAATATGGTTGTGCCCCGTACTGGGGGAAACTCTGAGAATGTAAGACGTGAGGAGCCTCCGAATGGGTTGGGGGATGACATCCCCGCTTTTGATGACGACATGGCAGAGTATGCAACAGGCAGAGTGATTGGGTCTAGGCAGAATTTCAGAAGCTTCGGGATCAGGTTGAGTCAGTTACCCGTAAGATGAAGGGTAAGGACGAAGAATTACTAGACTATGAGGCGATGACATTTGAGGAACAGTTGCCTGCTCAGTTCAAGATGCCAGATATGGCCAAGTTCAACGGGAATGGGGATCCGAGGGTCCACCTCCGACAATATATGTCAGTTATATGTTCAGTGGGCCTAACACAGCGCCGAGCTCAGAAGATGTTTGGGATGTCACTTGAGGGGGCACCCGTAGTGTGGTACCATAGCCTTGAAAGAAAGGTTAAGGAGGATTGGAGGGAATTGGCAGATGCATTCCTGAAACAGTATGTTACAGACTTAGAGATTGATTTGTCACTCCGTGATTTGGAGAACACTAAGCAGAAGCCAGAAGAAAGCTTCAAGGAGTATGTAGACCGCTGGAGAAGCCAGTTCTGAAGATGCAGACTCAGTCCTCTGAGAAGGACCAGATTAAAATGATCATCAAGGGCACTAAGCCCTCGATCTATGGCAAGTTGAGGAGGATGACTTCAATGATTGCGGATTTCCGACAGTTGAGGGAAACTGTCATAGATATTGAGGAAGAAGAGGCTGAAAACAGAAAGTTTTATGGCCAGAATAGAAGAACTTTTGGGGGGCCTTCTGAGACCAAGCCCGCTACTACTGAGGTCGCTACCGTCAGAAACAGGCAATTCTCCAACCTTGGTAGACCTTTGTCAAGGGTGTTTGAAAAGTTACAGGGACAAGGACTCTTGAAACCATTAGAAGGCAAACAACTTCTACACCCCCCACCGCCACACATAAATATGAACATTTATTGTCACTTCCACCAGCTACATGGCCATGACACCGACAACTGCACCCGCCTCAGGCATGAAATTCAAGATCTCATAGATTCCCATAAAATACCCAACCCAGGAAAAGAACAACCCAACACACACAGAAACCTTCTACCAAACTACCACTCCGTTCCACCACCCACTTACATGATCAACTCCGGCCTACCCGAAACCTTTGTCCTCTAAACTCTCAATCACCAGGCTTCTTGCATTGAGATAAATGATAACAGTAGTAAAGAACCATAGGCCGAGGAAGAAGGCAATGAAACTACTCTTTCTGGTTTATTTTCTGTATTTTTAATAAAGACATCAACTTCGTCTACTTGTTTGAACCTTTTCCTGAATAATAATAAAGACATCCATTTCGCCTACTTGTCTGAGTGCTTTCCTTTCAACCTGCATGACATGAGTATGTTTGACAAAAGCATTCAACCCTGATACCATGATATTCAGCGACACTCAGAACACGGGGGAATCCCAAAAGAAGCAAGCAGAAACGACAGAATAACCGTTCAGTAATGGGAAATGGGGCAGTGAGGCTATCGAACTTGGAAGGAAATGAGTTCACCGAGCCGATCAATGTGGATAGATTGAAGCAGTACTTTGCCAGAGGAAGAGAAAACCGAGCAGTCACCAAGGGAATTGGTAGACAACCTAACCCAACGGAATAGAAAATTCATTCATGCATGCATACATACACGTAACATATTGCATCCTTTTGTGTCTGTTCTGTTTTGTAATAACAGGTTTCAAAGGAGAAAAAGAGAAAGCGTCAAATGCAAGCCAACCAGAAGCAGCAACAGTACAATGTCAGCAGTCTTCAGGAATGAATCACAGGGGCGAGGCCCATATCAGTATCAGTCTGGGGGCGAGGCCCATATCAGTATCAGTTAGGGGCGAGGCCCACATCAGTATCAGCTGGGGGCGAGGCCAATCTCAGTATCAGTTTGGGGCGAGGCCCACGTCAGTATCAGTCAGGGCCGAGGCCCACATCAGCATCAGTTTGGGGATGAGTCCCAGGGCCGAGGCCTACATCAGTAACAGTTTGGGGATGATTCCCAAGGCCGAAGCCCACATACGTAGCAGCTAGGGGCGAGGCCAATCTCAGTATCAGCTTGGGGCGAGGCCCACGTGAGTATCAGTTTGGGCGAGGCCCACATCAGTATCAGTTTAGGGTTGAGGCCCATATCAGTTTCAGTCTCGGGGATGAGTCCCAGGGGCGAGGCCCATATCAGTATTAGCTGGGGGCGAGGCCAATCTCAGTATCAATTTGGGGCGAGGCACACGTCAGTATCAGTCAGGGGCGAGGCACACGTCAGTATCAGTCAGGGCCGAGGCCCACATCAGCATCAGTTTGGGGATGAGTCCCAGGGCCGAGGCCTACATCAGTAAAAGTTTGGGGATGAGTCCCAAGGCCGAAGCCCACATACGTATCAGCTGGGGGCGAGGCCAATCTCAGTATTAGCTTGGGGCGAGGCCCACGTCAGTATCAGTTTGGGCGAGGCCCACATCAGTATCAGTTTAGGATTGAGGCCCATATCAGTTTCAGTCTCGGGGATGAGTCCCAAGGGCGAGGCCCATATCAGTATCAGTTTGGGACGAGGCCGACATCAGCATCAGTATCAGTTTAGCTGAGAATGTCACTCCAAGAATGGAAACACAGTTCGAGAATGAACAAGCCAGGAATGGCACTCCAAGAATGGAAACACAGTTCGAGAATGAACAAGCCATGAATGGCACTCCAAGAATGGAAACACAGTTCAGGAATGAACAAGCCGGGAATGGCACTGCAAGAATGGAAAATAGTTCGGGAATGAACAATCCGAGAATGGTAATCCGAGAATGGAGCAAGGTTTGGGAATGGACCACACTACAGTAACGGTTCGAGTATGGACCACCTCTCATCAAAACGGTCCGAGAATGGACCACCTCTCCTCAACTTGGTTCGAGAATGGACCACCTCACACCAAAATCGACTCAACACAACAGGCAAACTAAGTGGCAGCTGGCGAGCCAGGTAAGTAAAAATGCATTGCATAGACTTTGATAGGATTGTTCAAGTCACACACTGCACAAGTCCCATCAAATTGGGGGCGACTTTAGGCATTGCATTTTTGCATGTGAAACTCAATGATGAGTCTCATTTGGAGGCACTACCTTTTAAGTCGCGAGAGCCGCGGGAAACGGACGTCGGAAGGGAATCGGTTCTTTTGTTGGATTTTAGTTCGCTTGTTTTGCTTCGGGTTCGCTTGTTGGACCTTTGTTTTAAAACACACCCTTAGCCCAAACCCCATAGGACACACCCCAAGCCCATCTCACCCAAGCCTAATCCAAAGATAATTAAGACATTTAAAATAAATGTCACAAATTAAATTAATTTAAATTAAAGCTAATTGAAATTAAATTAAACTAATTAAATTAAAAAAAAAACTAATTAAACCAATTAAATTAAAGTTAACTAATTTAAGGTAAATTAAAATACAATTAAAACCAATTAAAATCCAACACAAATTAAATACCAATTGAATTAAAGCTAATTAAATTAAACTAAAATACAATTAAATTAAACAAATATTTAATTAAAATCTAATACCAAAATTAATTAAATCACCTACCAATTTTAATTGATCACATTCCTAATTAAAATAAATCACTTCCTAATTAATAAATCACTCACCAATTTAAAATATTTACTCACCTAATTAACAAATTAAATGCCTAAATAAAACAAATGTCATGCCTAATTGAAGCCAATCAAATATTCAACCTTCCTAATTCACCAAAATTTGTCCCCCAATCAAATATATATTTTCCTTTTGTGACACTAATTAGATTATTACAAATCTCTATCCATGCAAACCCTAATTGACAACTATAAAACAGCCACTGCCCCTCATTCTCACTTCACCTTCACGGCAGAACCAAAAAAAATAAGAAACCCTAAACACACTCTCTCTCAAGCACAAACAACAAACAAAAAAAAACAAATAAACAAATTAAGCTTGCTCCTTCATTACACGGACAACCCTCGCATATAACCTTGCACCCACGTAACTGCCCCTCGGTCCATGCAACAAAGCCCTTCATTGCCTCCACTACACGCCCAACCCTAAGCTTCACGTGAACCCTTCATCACTCAGCACCCTCACGCCACAGCAAACCCTCAACGCAACATCCACTGCCCATTAACGCAAGCCACCTAGCCTTCACGCATCAACACATACCCCCTATTAACCACACACTGCCACGACATTACCCACTCACATAAACTGCCCAGCCAAACTCACGTAACAGTCCCTCCACAAACTGCTTCCCTTCACCGTAAATCTGTCCAGAAAACTGCCCCAATAATTACCAAAAACTGTCCAGAATTCTCCCCCTGCACAGCCCATGAAACTGTCCCAAAAACTGCCCGAAACTGCACCCAAAACAGTCCCCGAAACTACCCAAAACAGTCCCCAAAATGACCTAAATACAGTCCATTGAAACGTCAAAACAGTGATCTGAACAGTGACTGAAAAACAGCAGCAAAAACAGCAGTGAAACGTTGGAAAACAGTGACCAAAATAGCAAAACAGCGAGCTAAGATGTTAATCCAGTGAACCGGAAGAGTTGCGGAGTGATAGCCCTTCCGACGGCCGTGAAACGCAAGTCCGAAAGTCGACATAAAAGGTTAGACCTGAAGGTATTTTTCACACTTGTTTTCAGTTGTATTTTTATTATTTATTGAGTTTCGTTTGCATGATTATTTTTGAATGAAGCATGTTGTGGCCCTTGAATAGATAGAAAGTGCATGAATTGTGAAATTTTATATGTTGTGGCCTTGAAATAAAATGAAAGATGTGTCAACTCTCGCGGTATATCGGATGGAAACCCGGACATAAATTTCATAGCCGATTCTGAATGGACGGTAGTATGATCTATACTCGGGATACAACTCCACGTACCACTTGAGTAAACGTCACCTTCTTTTGTTTTATGTTGCTTTGATTTATTTATTATTCGTCATTTAAATTCCGCATGTTACTTGTTTATGTAATTATGTGATCGAGCGCATGGGCTTAGTAAGTTGGATTAAAGGTCCCCTATTTTGAGGGGTTAAAACCCTTTACCACGATGCTTTGCCGCGCCGGTTGACGCATATTCGGTTGAATGTAAGATGTGTTCAATCAGGTATAATAAGTTTGATATTATTGTCTTTATTCTTTGTATGCATGATGCAATCGAGCGCATGGGCTTAGTAAGTTGGATTAAAGGTCCCCTATTTTGAGGGGTTAAAACCCTTTACCACGATGCTTTACCGCGTCGGTTGATACATATTCGGTTGAATGTAAGATGTGTTCAATCGGGTATACTAAGTTTGATATTATTGTTTTTTATTCTTTGTATGCATGATGCGATCGAGCGCATGGGCTTAGTAAGTCGGATTAAAGGTCCCATATTTTGAGGGGTTAAAATCATTTACCACGATGCTTTGCCGCGCCGGTTGATGTGTGTTCGGTTGAATGTAAGATGTGTTCAATCGGGTGCACTAAGTTTGATATTATTGTCTTTATTTTTCATATGCATTATGTGATCGAGCGCATGGGCTTAGTAAGTTGGATTAAAGGTCCCCTATTCTGAGGGGTTAAAATCCTTTACCACGATGCTTTGCCGCGCCGGTTGATGTATATTCGGTTGAATGCAAGATGTGTTCAATCGGGTATACGAAGTTCCATATAGTTATCTTTATCTTTGTACGCATTGTAATGAAAAGCGCATGGGCTTATGGTGTTGGACTAAAAGGTTCTCCATTTGGGGGAAGAAAGCCTAAAAGGCTACCTTTACCATGATATTTGCCGCGTCTTTCATCTATTGATTGCATCTTCTATCCCTGTCTTGACTCGATCTATTATCATTTGTGTACCCATGTTATGATAGCATTTGGGCATTATTTCTCGTGGTAAATAGGATGGAAACCCGGACATAAATTTCATAGCTGATTCCGAATGGACGGTAGTATGATCTGTACTCGGGACACAATTCCACGTACCACTTGGAAAAAGGCCCACGCATGTGTTTGTGTCAATTCTAGATATCTTCTCTACATCACATCACGACATGTCTATCTTAGCAATAGTTGTCTCTTTTTACCTTATGCATTTGTATTACCTCTTTAGTTATCTATTTCTATTATGCGCTTAAGTGTCTTTCCTTAATATGCATTCTTGTATGAATGCTATTTGTTTGCGCCTCTGTGTCTACGATTGTGAAACTGTATGTCTTCCGTATGTCAATTTATCTTTATCCATGAATTTAGACATAGATTATATACAAATAGGTTGCATGTAAACATGAAAATGTGTTATATGTAAATTTAGATATGAGCTTTGTAACTATGCATGAAAACTTAGGAATGACTTATCCTTGGAAATATGTTGCTTGGGCTTGGTTAGATTATTGCATAAATCATTTTATTACAAATGGCATAAGTAAAGGACCATTCCGAACCCAACGGTTTGAGGTCTTCCCTTGCGAGGGATGAGTGCGGCCTTAAATATTTGTCCCGGTTCACACCGGGTGGCGACTCCATTATTCTCCGGTTTAGTCCCCCGCGGGCTACTCCGTACTCCCAACCGGGCCGCGAGCCCGGAACAGCATGCGTCGCCCAGTTTTTGTGTTCCCACAAATATCAACTCAGTTCGAAGCAACATGCAAGTCAAGTGGCAGCTGGCGAGCCAGGTAAGTAAAAATGCATTGCATAACTTTGATATGACTGTCATTGTCACACACTGCACAAGTCCCATCAACGTGGGGGCGACTGTAGGCACTGTATTTTTGCATATAAGTCCCGATGATGAGCCTCGTACGGAGGCACTACTCATTAAGTTTTGGAAGTCGCGGGAAACGGACGTCGGAAGGGAAAAGTCAGAAATCCATATCTTGTTGGACTAAATTCGTTTACTTAGCTGTGGGTTCGCTCGTTGGATCTCTGTTTTAAAACACACCGTGACCCAGATCCCCCGCAAGCCACACATCTTTGGCCCAAAACCCCCGCAACACACACCAAGCCCACCAAAAAGAACCAAACCCACGCCCAAAGACTCTAATTCACGCCCAAAGCATTCCAAAATAACAAATTCACACATTAAACACATATTGAAATCAAGCCAAATCACCTTCCCAAATTAAAAGATTCAAATCAAATCTCATCAATCACCTTCCTAATTAAATTAAATCACATTCCTAAACTAAATAAAATAAAATCAAATCAAATCAAATTACCTTCCTAATTAAATAGATCTTTCTCTTATGATACACAAACTAAATATCCCCCATAATTACACAATATTCCTTCCATATTCGCATAAGGACAACCCCAACCCTTGCCTTTAAAAAGAAGCATAAACCCAACCTTAGAACCCCTAGCTCATTCACACCCCTCCTCTATCTCCTTAAGAGTATTCACACGCCTAAGACGCAAAGAAAACCCTCCTCCATTTCCGTTAAATAACCTTGAAATCTCCCCTCAAGTTGACACACAAACAGCCACCAAAAACCCTAGCAACTAGCAGCCCACACTTCGCCAGCCTAAAACGCACATAACCCTCACCAGGAAACAACAACCAACCGACTAAACTACTCCATCACGCATAGCAGCCCTTTAACACAAACCCTCACACACCCACAGTCCACTCATCACAGCCTCACGCACACACTCACTCAACACACAACCCTCACGCACCCACAGTCCACTCATCACAGCCTCACACACACACTCACTTAACACACAACCCTCACGCACACACTCACTCAACACACAACTCACGCACACATAGCCCCTCACGTAAACAAATAAACACACAGCCCTTACTGCCTCTCCCATAACCGATCAAACAAATCAATAAATACAGCCCTCCAAAACCATAAAACAACCCCTAAAACTAGCCCATGCACTGCCGCAAATACAGCCCAGAAACCAGCCTCTGCACTACCGCAAACAGTGCAAAATCACCCTTGAAAATAATCCCTACACACCACAAAACAGCCCCTGAAAATAGTGTCAAAACAGTGAGCAAACATCAGCCCAAAACAATGAGGCAACGAAGGAAAACAACGAACCAGTAAATCGGAAAAGTTGCAGAGCATTAACCCTTCCGAAAACCGCGTAACACACTTCCAAGAGACGACTTAAGAGGTTAGACCTGAGGGCACCTTTTTTTTTATTTATTCTCCTTTATTTTTTTTTATTTATCTTCTTATTTTACTTCGCATGAGTATTGTTGATTGGTGTATGCTATGACCATGGGATGAATGAAATATGTGTTATCTCATATGATATATCGGATGGAAACCTATATGTAAATTCCGTAGCCGAATCCGAATGGACGATAATGCGGTTTGTACTTGGGAAACAACTCCACGTACCACTTGAGAGACACACATATTTTGTTTCATCCAATCTAATGTTTATGCATGATTTAGTCGTTTAGTATGTTATTTATTTTTCTAAGCATGATTTAGTCGTTTAGTATGTTATTTATTTTTCTAAGCATGATTTAGTCGTTTAGTATGTTATTTATTTTTATGCATGATTTAATTGGTTATTTCCAAGCATGATTAGTTATTTCTTTCGCATTAGGAATTTAATTTATGTTTATGTTTAGGTTCTTATTTATTTTTCGCTTTAATAATTCAATATGTTCATGAGATTGCGTGCTTGCTGTTATTTCGACTTACCTTTATGCATGCAAACTTAGATATAGGTTATATGCAAACTTAGATATAGGTTGTATGCGAACTTAGGTGTAATTGCGTAGACTTGGTTAGATTATTGCACATATCCATTCATTACAAGTGGCATAAGTAAGAGACCATTCCGAACCCAACGGTTTGAGGTCTTCCATTGCGAGGGGTGAGTGCGGCCTTAAATCATTTTCCCAGTGCACACTGGGTGGCGACTCCATTTTATTTCTCCGGTTTAGTTCCCCCGTGGGCTACTCCGTTGATTCAGAGGAAAAGGTTAGGAAAATATATTGGAACAGCGTCGCCGATTTTTGTGTCTTACACCAAGACTTAGTTGATTCAGAGGAAACGGTTAGGAAAATATATTGGATATATTGGCATATATATTGTATGTATGTTTCGGACTTGGAGGTCCACCTACCGGATCTAGGAATTAGATGAGATCCAATTGATCTTAGAGATCTACCTAGTTAAATATCATACAGCTTGTGGGCCAAAGTCAAGGTGTGTGTTATTTAACGGGATCCTAGCCCACTAGGAAACTAGGTTTCCCGAGTCCTCAACAGAGGGTTAGAGGCTCGCCGAAAAATAGTGGGATGCCAGTATTGAATTTACAATTTCGTTCAAATACTTGCTAATACGCGCTTTCAAATTTTTTTGTCATTAAAAAATTTATATATATTAGTTGGACTAATATTCAATTACGTTTTTAATTAAAAAGTTGGACTGTATTCAAACTACTTCATTTATAGTTGATTATATAATTGGATTATAGTCATCAATATATTTTAATTTAACCAATCAAATTGTAGTTAATTATATAGTTAGACTATAATAATCATTACATTAGATTATACCCGAAATCGTTGATTTTATAGTTGGACTATATCAATCAAAATGACTTGAAAGATTAGCGTAAAAGGACATAATCCTAGGTGAAAAATGTCTTTTACGGCTTTAATTTTCATATTGGGAAATGAATTTCAGGATAGTCCTGGGAACTGAGAAGTTATTCTATTGATAGAGAAACCTATCGGGCCTGAGCCTGGAGTTGAGCAAATAGTGGAGCATGAGCTTTGGAAGACTCATAGTGATGATAACTTTAGTGCTCAATCTGTTATGCTTGCCGCAATGACTCCTTAATTTCTTCGTCAGAACTAAGGATTAGATCCTTATAGTATGATATTGAAATTGAAAGGATCTTCATAGATCTATTCTTAGATCTTAGAAATACTAATTACAAAAGAAAACTCTTGGAGAGTTAATGGCTATGCTCAAGGAGACAGAGCCAGAGCTTGCAAAAAGGCAAGAAGCGCAATGCGCATCTTACTTCAACATCCCAGAAGGTCAAGGCTTGGCCGAAGGCTTCTAGGGATATGAAAAAGGGGCAAAGGCAAAATCATCACAGTCTTCTAGGAAGATAAATGACATATCCCAAGATGTCTGCCTAAACTGTGGCAAACGGGGTCATTGGAAGCGTGACTGCCGTATGGACAAGACAGACATGAAGGAAGTGAAGACGGACAAGGGTCCGACTTCAGGTATGTTTGTTATAAATATGTCCACGGCTGGTTTTAAAATTGGATTTTAGATACTGGATGTGGTACATAAATATATGTACTGTTGTGCGGGATCTGCTAATTAGCAGGATACTGACTTCATGTGAGATTGACATGCGAGTCAGAAACATGACGAAAGTCGTTGTTTTGGCCGTAGAAACCTAAGTTTTGGAACTGCCCTTTGGGCATGTACTTAAATTAGGAAACTGTTTTAATGTACCTAGTTTGACTAGAAACATTATCTCTATATCTAGTTTAACCATTGCGGGTATACCTTTATGTTCCGGAACACTAGGTGTTTTGTTTATAAAGATGATATTGAGATATACACATTAAATGTGAATAACAATATTTATATTTTGAACATAAACAAATCTCAAACATATAATATGACAAGCAAAAGCTCAAACTGAATAAATCTATTGAGACTTAAAAGTGACATTGTTGTCTGGGACACATTAACAAGACTCGTATATCCACACTTTCGAAGAGTGGATACTTGGACGGATTTGATTCTAATTCAAATGATGTCTACGAATCTAGTTTATTAAGCAAAGTGTCTAAAACACCTTTTACTTGGTAAAAGTGCAAGTGCTACCAATCTGTTAGCCCTCGTTCATAGTGACGTAAGTGGGCTCATGTCTAGCTAGGCTAGAGGTGGATATGAATACTTCGTAACCTTTACGGATGTGGCATCGCGTTACAGTTATGTGTATCTTATGAAACACAAGTCAGAAACTTTTGAGTAATTCAAAGGGTTTCGACATGAAGTAAGAAAACAAACCGATAAAAGTATTAAAAACATTACGGTCGGACCATAGTGTAAAATACTTAAACATATAAGTTTCAAGATTACTTGAAAGAGTATGCTATTCTTTCATAGTGGACTCCTCACGGGACACCTCAATTTGACGGTGTGTCCGAACAGAGAAACTGAACTTTGTTGGACATAGTAAGGTTAATGATGAGTCGTTCTTAGCTACCAATTTCCTTCACGGGATACGCATTAAACAGTGCAATACTTATTTTGAATAAGGTTCCATGAAAATCTGTTAGACAGACTTCATATTAGATATGAACAGGAAAGAAACCGGGTTTCTCATTCCTGAAGATTTGGGAATGCTTTGCATAAGCTAAATTTTTGGATGGTACCAAACTAGAACCCAAATCTGATAAGTGCCTATTTGTAGGTTGTCCTAGGGAAACCAAAGTATAGTACTTATACAACTTACAAGAGAATAATGTAATTGTTGCTCTCCATGTGGTTTTCCTAAGAGGAATTCCTATATACAGTGGTTAGTGGGAGGAAAGTAAAACTCGATGAAAATCAGAGAGTAATACTGTTCCTGGCACCGACTCCTTCACGGAACATAAACAGTTTATCAGGGATGAAGTTGTACCACAATATTCGAATACACAAGAGCCACGTAGGTCGGAGAGAGTCAGAAAACAACCTGGGAGATATGGGTCTATGATCTCACCTCATGTAGATGTCAATCTTATCGAGGAAGATGGACCGACTACGTATAAGGAAGTGATACAAGGTATCAACTCCTTTTATGACAAAGGGCCATGAAGTCCGAAATGGGTTCCATGTATACCAACCAAGTTTGGACACTAGTTGATGTACCAGAAGGCATTGTGCCTATTGGTACTATATGAGTCTTCAAGGAAGACATATAAGGATGGCAACATATAAATGTACACAGCTAGGCTTGTACAGAAAGGGTATCATCAACGACATAGTGTCGACTACGATGAAAATTTTTCACTTGTTGCCATGATTAAATCCATTCGGATAATGCTTGCTATAACTGCATATTTCGTTTATGAAATATGGCAGATGGACTTCAAAATCGCTTTCCTTAACGGAAACCTTTTGGAGGATGTTTAAAACATCCTGACGGTTTTGTCATACCATAATATGCAAACAAGGTTTGCAAGTTAAATCGATCCATTTATGGACTGAAGCAAACATTGTGTTCTTGGAACCAACGTTTTGATGAGATCATAATGGTATATGATTTCATTCAAAACGAATATGATTCTTGTGTATAAAAGAAGGTTAGTGGGAGCGCACTGACAGTGAATGTCCCATAAGTTGATGATGTATTGCTTTTTAGCAATAACATTCCCATAATATAATCGGTGAAAGCTTGGCTTTCATTAAAATTCTCCATGGAATACCTGGGAGAAGCATGCTTTATTCTAGGAATAAAGATCTACTGGAATAGATCTAGAAAGCTGCTGACAACCCTCCCAGAATTTGTACATTTTTAAAATGTAAGTGACCTGATGTCTCATATGCTTTGAACATATGTAGACGCTTTAAGGCCAATCCAGGTGATGATCACTGGATTGATACAAAGAACATCCTTGAGTATCTAGGACGAACTAAGGATTATTCTGATCATATGGGGAAATGAGAACTTGAGGTGACTGGGTTCACCGCTGCAAGTTTCCAAACCGACAAAGATGACTTAAGTCGCAATTAGGGTACATATTTAGTTTGAATATCGGAACAGTGAGCTGGAGGTACATATTTAGTTTGAATATCGGAACAGTGAGCTGGAAATCTTCAAGCAAGATACTGTTGCCGAATAAATAACAAAAGCGGAACATTGATGCAGCTGAGGCAGCAATGGAAGTATTTTGGATATATATAATCCTAATTGGATTAGGTATAGTTCTGTTAGCAGCTGAGCTAGGCTACAACACATGCTAAAGAATTACGGTCTCATCAATGATCCAAGTATGTACTTCGACTAATTCATTTGATTCGTTCGATCATACATCGTGGCGATGTGATGATCGAATAAAACGCATCAGATGATAACATTGCAAATCCGCTAACGAAAGCTGTTTCTCAGCAGAAGTTTGAGCGACCCGTACATAGTTCAGGTATAGGACACTTGAGTGATTGGCTATAGGCCAAGTGGGAGATTATTGGACAATTATGACCCATAGTATCACTATTTGTACAAAAATGGTGTTGTTGTACAAATTAACTATGTGACAAAGGAAATTGCTCTTTTATCATTTGTAATTAAATTACTTGAATATATAAATGATAAAAGTCCTTATGATTAGTTCCGGATTAATAAGATATGAGACGATATCAATCCACAAAGGTTTAATCATTAAATATCCATAGTCGTAGTATTATCGAGACTGGACATCGATAATGCGAAATAGACGAGTATTGCACTTGTGCGCGTTGTGGGAGCATAACGACATAGTTCTCATATATTTAAGTATTGGATATTTATGCAAGTGTGATAGGAGGTTGTGTTTACCGATGGTACGGGAGCAGCTTCGCTCTGGATAGACCCCTCGGAATCTCATTGGTAGTATGACTATGTGTCTATGGGAATCCGAATCAGGGTAGATGTATGTGGTCTTAACCTGAGACTTGCATCGCTAATATTTGTGACAATCAGTATACTTTGGTTTTGGTCGTCCGGGGCTTTAACAGGTTCTGTGTACTCCTCTTCTGGGTATACTTAGAATCGTAATGTATTGGATGTGATGTCAAGATGGAAGTATCACTTCAGTCATATGGAGATGATGATCACGCATGATACAGAACTGATACTCTTATGTACTGTAGTCATCGGGATAATATGACTAGGTCATGATTATCCGATTATAAAGACTAGTTACCAGAGATCTGATATATGCTTCATACGTGGCAGACACAATTCCAGCCCTAGACCTAGCATGTGATATCGATACTGGATCGCAATACGCAATACTATATATACTACGCCTGACAAAGATTATATATTCCTTAAAGAATATTTCTGGAGAATTGGGTAGGCACGGTGCTTTGCTAGAAGCCAATCATGTCTTGTAAATCGGTAAGACCGTGTGTACCGGGTACACACGTGTTCGGATAGTCTGACGACCAGATTTACTGCCAACATATCCAGAGATCCATGGGTCGTTTCCCGAAGATTTCACCGATGACGTATGACTCGAACATAATTAATCTGAGATTAATTAGAAGAGAGAGAAAATTAATCTAGGATTATTTACGGCGAGAATTATCTGGATAAAATTCATTAATAAAGAGCGAACGATTAATTTGGAATTAATCGATTAAATATATATTCGATATATTAAATGAAAATTAGATTTCATAACGGAATTAAAATTGGATTTAATTCAGGCGAACGAATTAATTTAGAATTAATTCACGAGCGACTTTAATAGTAATTTTGCTAGGCATAATTAGTTAATTAATTTGATTTAATTATGTCGTAACGGAAAATTCATTAATTCTAAATTAAAAAACCTGAGCCCATGATGTGTTTGCGGGCCCACTCGGATTTTGAATCAAGTGGGGCCCACCTCAAATCACATCACTAGTCAACATTTACCTTTATGGTGATGGAAGTTAGTGAAGATTTGGTGTTAACTTGTTTAAACATTATCTGACTTGTGAAAGACCTTTAATAACTTTGGAAGTTTGGTAATTGATTTTATTGATTTTGGAAAAAAAAACACACAACACTTCTCACTTTTCTCTCCTTGGCCGAAAATATCACTCCCATTTTTCTCTCATTTTTTGGCGTGAAGCTTGGCTTATTGTTTCTTGTTTTTTGCTTCAAAAATCTTAAGTTGCTAGCACACAAAGGGGTCATTCAAAGGTGATAGGGAAACATCCCTTGAGTTTGGAATTCATTCAACCAAGGGCTTGGAGCTCAACATACAAATCAAAGAGGAGCTTGGAGCAACTTCAAAGGAGACAAAGTTTTGTTCTCAACACATCCAACAAACCTATCAAAGTGAGTATAATTTCCGCTAACTTCTTGCGTATTCAAACATGTTTTATGCTTAAATGATCTTGGGATTGATCTTAGAGACCCAACAACTCCCACTGCATCTTTTTTGACTTTTACGACACAGACATCTAATGTCATAATTAGGATCAAAACTAATTTGACCTTATGGTTGCTGACTAAACTCCATGAATATGAAAACTCGTTCTTAATATCTCAAAGATCACAAAGAACGTGTTTCTAGACCCATCATATGGTCAGCAGCATAACAAAATAACTCGTAACAATTTCGATTAAATTGATATCTATAATCGCACATAATATAGCATCATTACGCCATCATCCTATGATGCATAAGATTGACTAGACATTCTAATCAATCTTCTTTTCGACAAAGGAATCATCCTTTATGAAAGATGAATACTATATATATAAAAGACACGTTAACTATCTAACATTTATACTAACTGTCATACATATAGTCTTACTATGTCCTTTATTAAATCATATTTAATATGCGACTAATGGGAGTACCTCACAAGTCTCTTAGTTTTATATCTAATATAAAACTTTATATCAAATATAACAGAGACTACCACATTACTTACACGAAGAAAAAAAGACTCGGGATATATAATACTAGAAAGAAATTTGTACGCTCCCATTGACCCGACTGACAAATACATATTCTCTATACTTCGATAAAACCAGACAATCTGACTGATATCAAAAACAGAGAACATGATTTCCGAAAAGCTTATTTGAGTCTACAATAGGCTCCATAAGCTAGTATATCAAACTATGATCTTAGCAGAATACAAACTCCATGGCCATTCTAGAATGAATTCGTCAAACAGAGAAATCACGACAGATCTCTTATTCAAAGAAATCACTCAAGAACGCCACTTTGCATTCTTTAGCCAAAACACCGGTTTAATATCAACACTAACCAACAGATACTTACTTGTTCAATCAGTTCGACAAGAGATAAGTTTTCTTAGAATCTACAATAGACTATGGAGTACAACCTATCTCGCTGTCATACTATAAAGGTCAAACCTTTATCGAGCTCACTTTGCTTTTGCTGCGCAAATAATTTACACATTTTATGAACTATTCATAATGAAAGCCTAATCAAGTTCAAAACTTGATCGTCGTAAGCCATGTACAATCTTAGATCTATGGTTCAATGGTAATTTCCGAAATCGATATCAAATATCGCTCCCACTATAAGTTATAGGGTAATTTTCTTCGATAATAAAACATCAGAATCATTAAGTATCAAATACTTTGTTAATGATTCTGACATCCTATTGAACTTATACGAAAGTTGTCTAAATGTTATTTCATCTTATTAATTACGTAGTTCCATTACAGTTTATCATTTTCACATTTGACTTCACAAAGTCAAATCTTTTCTGCAATCGTCAACATCCAATGTTAATCACCAAGTAACAAAATAATTTTATTACTCGGGATCGTAGAAAAGATATTCTATCAAAAAGAATACAATATTCCATTAAATAGAATAAATGATAAACCTATCACTCGTACCTCCGAGGTACAAGTACTTTCAATTATATAACAATTATACAAAAGAAAGTCTCAAATCTTAAATTTTTCAAGATTCGAATTTTCTACTATACATATCATATATATAACTGTAGAATCGAATGGAACCTTAATTAAAGAGATTAATTAGTGTTTCTGGAGCATAACCCCAAGAGTATTGAAAAACAATTCGGTAACACTCAATATCAACAAATCAAATCATTTAAGATTGGATAACTCCCACTGACCAATTCCATCACAATGGAATCGCGGAAGTTTAATACTGAGTAAGAATCACATTCATTAAATAACTACAGAACTAATTGTCGTAAATTTATGCCTTTGATCAAATCAAATATCTTCGAACAATTCAAAGACTCACAACGAATTTTAAATATAGTTTTCAACACTACAAATAGATTATCTTATAACCATTCAAAATATTCTATATGAGTTTCATTAGAAATATATTGACAGTTCTTGAACAATTCAAGACGTTCAACATGTTCTCTATTAGAAACACGTAACTAAGTTATGACAATTCATCAACTGAGTTACGAAGCAAAGAAAACTCTACAAGGCAATTTCTAATTCATTAAACTACATACATCCAATGTATTAGTTTAACAAATCTGTGGTCCAATGACGATCATTGGTTAAATGAAATTTAATCACAACTTGAATACAATATTCATTAAATGGATAAAGATATGTGGTGTGATCTCATATCAGACCATCCTTTACCATACGGAACAAGCATCTAATGCTTTTAAGATAAAATCTCATAAAGCACAGTTCTAAGCTATTTAGTTTACCAAATATTTTTCTTAATGTTTATCTTTTCATTAATGACACTACTAGTCATATTAAAATATGTAACAACTGTTTATACAGAACAAGTAACTATCCAATAGTCACAAGTTCTGATATCAAATATCAAAACAATTATTAAATATTATTTTAAATAACTATACGGGAGATCCGGTATCCAATACCTACAGTTGTCGTATTGTGAGAATCGATATTCTCTATACACAACCATGCACATCTCATTTCTTGAGCTTTATAATTTGCGTTCAATTATTCACAACAGTTGCAAATGATTGATTAGCAAATTGTGTCAGACACTTGACTTCTAAAAGTCACTAAAGCTAAGAAACGTCATTAAAAGATAAACAAACACTTAAGGGGTTTTCTTAATGCCAGTTAAGAATCTCGAGACATGAACTGATTCGTGTCAATTCTTACTGCATAAGAAACAGTTCTAACTAGAATAACATCCTAAACCAGAAATCCACTTAGATTACCTAATCGTGACTTAGAAACTAAGTCACAAACCATCTTGATTTATAAGGAAATCGGAACAACAGTTCCCGATGGTTCGAACTAATCTAACAATATCTAAGTCTACTGTCTTTCTAGAATCTATTCTAGAACTACGCAACCATAGGTAAAGTCAGAAAACCTATATATTCAAGTAATATACATGTAGTGGATTAGAAGTATAAATCTATAAACAATATAGAATAAAAGGAAAACGAAAGCAGTAAATTCCATAATATTGCACACTGCTTGAGTTATGGATTTTAAAACTCAGCAGTGTCTCCCACTACTTTACGTAATACCGTAATCCCCAACGGACAACGAAAATTCAATAATTAAATCGAATTCCATAGTGAGAGTAGGATCCCATGAATATATTTCGACTCACAGTTTGGTACGATCTCGCCTACGTATATTCATTAGGTAGACAACACTTTGTCAATCACTCACCAGTGACTCCTGGTTTTGGTCCTGACCGTTTCTCGCTGTGACAGCTTTGGCATGTTCACATGGAGGCGTATCAAGGCTTCATTTGCTAATGACAAACGCAAGCTACCGATGTAGTCTTGACAGCTTTGGCACGTTCATGATTTCCACTTTCACTTGAATTTGTCTAGTATCAATATACAACTGGCATGGATAAAATTCTATCAATTACACCCTCACTAATTTGGCACGATCTCAGATGCAGCCATAGAAAGTTACCCATAAACCGTATTGACAAGACGGACCAAGAAACATGTATCCAATACATATTACTTTACAGCCATATTTAAAAGCGGGGATTTTCCTATGGAAGTTATACTCTACATCCAATGCAGAATTTTAATCTAAATTATTTTCTAAACATTTCAAATCTACTTTAGAAAACATAACAAAATTTAACTATTAAATTTCGTTATATTTCCGTTAACGTAAAACCGAAAAGTAAAGAAAGATATCTAGATTACAAGCATTTGCGAACATTAAAATTGGATTATATATCATATATAAAGCATGAATAATATAATGGATGAAGCATCAAACCCGCTCTGATACCATTTTTGTTGGGGTTTTGGGCGATGGGACGTAGCGGAAGCGCGGGTTCTGGCGAAATCATATTTTAAAACTTTTCAAAATACCGAATAAATTATTCAATATCTAATATGAATAATTTATTCATATTTCACCTAAACCTATTTATTCAATATCAAATATTAACAAAAACAAATTGAAAACACGCGAAACTTTTACGAAAACCATTTTTCCGTAAAATTGCCTAAAACCCGTTTTTGACCAAACCGACTACCCGACAGTTATGGAAACTGCCCAGGTCAGCTCTAATAGTGTCGGGGCAGTTCATGGGCTGCCCGAACAGTGATAGATTCACTGTTTGGACAACCGTCACCCGATTGGCTCAAAATCCACCCGGTAACGCCGTTTTTGGCCATTTTCACTTATTTCAAGTCGGAAACACTTTCCGGCAATTGTTCCAACTCCCAAATGCATCCATAACATTCAAAAGACACCAATTTCATTACAAAATCTGAATAATTTCCAGGTCAATAACAGAAAACGAAATTGCCCATTTTCATACTTTAAATCCAATTTTTACCAAGATTAATCTTATTAATCCAACACCAAAGAAGTCCCACCACACATGAACAACTCTCGAAAAATTCTAGGCTATCTAAGAGTGGATAAAAAACTCTAGAATGAAAAAAATTTGGTCCGACAATAATTTGAATAAATTGGAACAAATTTATACTAATTAGCTCCAATACCAACTTCACACATGCATATTCTTCATTCTCCAACCATCACAACCAAAAATCCCCAAAAATTATGAAAAGAAGAAAACCCTAGATCTCACTAGATCATCAAGAAACAAGTAAAACAATTACCAAGCTAAAGGTTTGTAGAATTACCTTTAATCATACAATTCCTTAAGCCTTTTTTTCTTGATTTTTCTTATTTTCTTTTCATGAATTATCAAGAAAACATGAAACCCATTTTTGGAGGAGTGTTTGGCAGTGAAGAGAGGAAGAAGTCAATGAGAAAATGATTTTCTCTTTCTTAAATAGGGGGACCGAATTTTGGAAGGGGAAAGGAGGGCAATTTTGTCATTTTACAAAATCAATCAAATCAAATTTAATTAATAAAAGCTAACTTTATTGTAACAAATCATATTTGAACACATATAAACCTTACTTTAATCATGCCAAGTCATCCAATAATAATTCAACATATTTCATAATCATTTATGAAATACAAATATCATTTAATCATTTAATCATTTAACATTTAAATGTTTAAATAATTGATTAATATAATTAATGTAATATATGTATTTTTATTTACATTAAATAACAAATTCATATATATATATATGGCATGTGTCAAAATCTCATTTGACAAATAATTAATGTGTATCTAATTGTATTATGTATAAAATACAAATACACCATAATTATTATCGGACAAAATCCCCTAATTGCATGTGTTATCGTTTAACAGATTAAACGATCTGAATTAACTCACTTAATCTGGTGAAGTATTATGAATAATCTGTATTATTCATATCGCGTTGCCCAAGTACTCAATGAGTACACTTCATATTGTGGCACTCTCGAAGTTTAGGTATATCCGTCACAA
This sequence comes from Zanthoxylum bungeanum, assembly GCA_019454045.1. Classification (NCBI taxonomy): domain Eukaryota; kingdom Viridiplantae; phylum Streptophyta; class Magnoliopsida; order Sapindales; family Rutaceae; genus Zanthoxylum; species Zanthoxylum bungeanum. Next base: position 75,265 of record SKCR01021046.1, on the reverse strand, counting down.
AATCCAATTTCGTGTCCATAATCCACCCACTCATGGATTATGACGACCACAAATAATCTCAATAAACTATAAAGGCCGAGGTCATAGCATACATATAATCCCTCCATCACAGGCCATCCGTATTATACCTGGGATATAGATGAGAACGTCAAATCCGTTCGGTATAATACAATCGATTTTTAATTTACGATCACGAAATAACACTCGGAACTGGTTTCCGAAGTTATACCAAGGCCATGGATTTACTAGATCGTAAACACGTGTTGGATGTCTATGCCCTGTACACAGGACTGACGGATCCTATCTTGATACGCACATGATATCATGAGCATCAGTCCACACCCAACGAATAAGTGGATGTCTGATCATGACTAGATCGTTGACGTGACTGCCATCAAAGTGTGGAGGATAGCTCATATATCCACGGTGGTATCTCAAGTCGAAGGACCACTATGCTCACTCAACTCGAGAAGGTTCCTATTGACGTTGGTTTACCATCTATTAGGAAACCTTCAATGAGTCGTTCAATGTCTTATCAAATAAACACCTACATGTCTATACGAGTCTCTCGAGACTCATGATTCACTGGGATAAACCATCAGACCAAGTCACGATATACGACATGTACTGGTCTCAGTGGATTTTACTAACCGACCCGTGTTAGTAAATCTTGACCAGGAACTTTATTTAAGAATATACAACTAATAGTGCGCTTCCCAATGTCAATTACAAACTGCGTTATAACTGCGCACTATACTGTAAATCATAGGGTTTTTGTCTAATATACACGTATCACTGAACCAGATTCAGTTTCGATCTAATCATAATCAGATATCTAATCGTGATCAGATCGAATAGGCGTATAAAAGACAAAGGTACTACCACTAAATTAGTAATATTATGGAAAAATTGAATCACTCATATTTATGAATCAGACATAAATACGATCCGGATTGGCACTCCGAGCACCAACCCTAACAATTTCTCCCACTTGCTCTAGTGCCAATACATGGTATCCTATACACATATCAATGTATATCACATACCCATAGCCCTCAAGAGCTCACCAGCACTCAAGAGGTAGGCAATAACAAGTAAGCCCGCTTTAATAAATTGAGTCCGTCTAACAAACTCAATCGTTTTCCTTAGCCAGCATAATTCATATTTTGCAGAATCCAAATTCCACTTCAATATGACTCAGACGCTATCTTAGTATTGTGCTATAGCTGCTGAGTTATCTATGTATTTAGAAATCAAATCCAAAACACTATACTAATATGAAAACTTCTAATCATAAGGTCACTATGCAACTTCATAAGTCAATACTTTATAAGTTTCAACTGATTCCACTAGTTCAGTAGAATCAACAGTGACAATCTTGTTGGATAATTATGACCCATAGAATCACTATTTGTACAAAACTTGGTGTTGTTGTACAAATTAACTATGTGACAAAGGAAATTGCTTTTTTATCATTTGTAATTAGATTACTTGAATATATAAATGATAAAAGTACTTATGATTAATTCTGGATTAATAAGATATGAGACGATATCAATCCACAAAGGTTTAATCATTAGATATCCCTAGTCGTAGTATTATCGAGTTTGGACATCGATAATGTGAAATAGACTAGTATTGCACTTGTGCGCGTTGTGGGAGCATAACGACATAGTTATCATATATTTAAGTATTGGATACTTATGCAAGTGTGATAAGAGGTTGTGTTTACCGATGGTACGGGAACAGCTTCGCTCTGGATAGACCCATCGTAATCCCATTGGTAGTATGACTATGTGTCTATGGGAATCCGAATCAGGGTATGTGTATTTGGTCTTAACCTGATACTTACATCGCTAATATTTGCAACAATCAGTATACTTTGGTTTTCTTCGTCCGGGGCTTTAACAGGTTCCGTGTACGCCTCTTCTGGGTATACTGAGAATCGTAGTGTATTGGATGTGATGTCAAGATAGAAGTATCACTTCAGTTATATGGAGATGATGTTCACGCATGATACAGAACTGATACTCTTATGTACTGCAGTCATCGGGATAATATGACTAGGTCATGATTATCCGATTATAGAGACTAGTTACCAGAGATACGATATATGCTTTGTACGGGGCAAACACAATTCCAGCCCTAGGCCTAGCATGTGATATCGATACTTGATCGCAATACGCAATACTACGTATACTACGTCTGACAAAGATTATATATTCCTTAAAGAATATTTCTGGAGAATTGGGTAGGCACGGTGCTTTGCTAGAAGCCAACCATGTCTTGTAAATCGGTAAGAACGTGGTACCGGGTACGCACGTGTTCGGATAGTCTGACGACCAGATTTACTGCCAACATATCCAGAGATCTCATGGGTCGCTTCCCGAAGATTCACCGATGACATATGACTCAAACATAATTAATCTGGGATTAATTAGAAGATAGAGAAAATTAATCTAGGATTAATTACGGCGACAATTTATCTGGGATAAAATTCAATTAATAGAGAGAGAACGATTAATTTGGAATTAATCGATTAAATAATATATTAGATATATTAAATGAAATTAGATTTCATAACGAAATTAAAATTGGATTTTAATTCGGGCGAATGAACTAATTTAGAATTAATTCGCGAGCGACTTTAATAGTAATTTTGCTAGGCATAATTATTTAATTAAATTCGTTAATTCGAAATTAACAAACCCGAGCCCGGGATGTGTTTGCGGGCCCATTCAGATTTTGAATCAAGTGGGGCCCACCTCCAGTCAAATCACTAGTCAATATTTACCTTTATGGTGATGGAAGTTAGTGAAGATTTGGTGTTAACTTGTTTAACACATTATCTTGACTTGTGAAAGACCTTTACTAACTTTGGAAGTTTGGTAATTGATTTTATTGATTTTGGAAAATCAAAAACACAACACTTTTCACTTTTCTCTCCTTTGCCGAAAATATCACTCCCATTTTTCTCTCATTTTGGCGTGAAGCTTGGCTTCTTGCTTCTTGATTTTTGCTTCAAAAATATTAAGTGCTAGCACACAAAAGGGTCATTCAAAGGTGATAGGGAAACATCCCTTGAGTTTAGAATTCATTCACCAAGGCTTGGAGCTCAACATACAAATCAAAGAGGAGTTTGAAGCAACTTCAAAGGAGACAAATTTTTGTTCTCAACACATCCAACAAACCGATCAAAGTGAGTATAATTTCCGCTATACTTCTTTGCGTATTCACACATGTTTTATGCTTAAATGATCTTGAGATTGATCTTAGAGACCCAACAATGGTATCAGAGACTATTTAAGCATGAAATTGAATTAGGGTTCATAATCTTGATTTTGGGGATTTTGTGATTTGAGCATGATATCTTCAAATTGATGGTTTGGATAAGCTTGGATGATGTTAAATTAGATTTATGCATCTTAATATTTGAGAAAATAAATTGGATTAATTTTCCCTATATTTGCTTACCTTGGCCGAGAGTTAGAAGCCATTTATGTCATGGTTATTTTGATTTTTTAAGACCATTGGATGTGTTTAAAATGCTTGGATATATTGATTTGTGATTTAATTGGATTGAAATCAAAATTGATATAAAAATCCCATCATTGCCGTGACTTGTAGAGCATGTAATGAGGTTGATTTTGCTTCAATAATGTTGGACATGTATTGAATATAATAAAACATGATTAATTATGTAAATTGATATTTTGGAAATGTTAATTTGAATAATTAATTATGGCTATACACTTTAATTAAATAAATTGTGATATTTGGAATATTAGAATTTAATTAATTAGGCTTAATTTGGAACTGGGCTAAAATTGTTGTATTTGGGCCTAATGAGCTTGGTTGGGCCAAGTTGGTTTAGGACAATTGGATTGGATCCAAATTGGGCCTAAAACCATACCATTAAGTCCAAATATAATAAATGAGCCTTTAAATAATTAATTGGGCCTAATGGGCCAAAATTAATTTTATGGCAAAGGGTGATTCCTTATTGGGCTTTGGTTGCCAAAGTCCATGCCTTAAGAAATTAATTGAAAGCCCATTGGACTTTAATTAATTAACATTGGATGTTAATTGGGCTTTGAGACCCATTAAGATTAGATTTAGAATCTAAATCGTAAAGGCACATTAAAAGTGTAATTATTTAATTTGGAATTAAATAAAGAATTAGTATTGAATACAAATTAAACTGTATTTAAAATTGTAGTTCAATATAATTAGAGAATACGCACTTTGAGTACTTATTCTCAAACGAGTTGGACTCGGGCAAATCAAATCGTTGTTTGAACATTGGATGATCACTTAATTCAAAGATTAATTAATTAGATTAGATTGATTGAATAACATGCTTTGTGTGGATACATGGATGTATTATATGAATAATGTATATCGGATGAATATTAGATGGGTGAGGGCAATTTTGGAAATTATTGTAATAAATTTAGAATTTATTAAATTGGACTTGCGTGTCCAGCCTTTATCTCTCGACTCTTTGTAATTCTCTTCTCACCAATTCCCCTCAATATAATGTGGTTTCTTTATTGTATTATGTAATTGGGTAGAAGTTAGAATAGTGCTAGCCGGGGAGAGGAAATTGAGTGATTTGTTCTAGGAATAATTTGTGAGATATCCATCCGCATATCATTATTAATTTATTTATCGCGTCTTATTATGCTTTTAGAATGCATGCTTAAGGGTGTATGATGAGACCTAATCAAATATAATTAATTGGTTGCCAATTACGCGAAAAACCCTCAATCAAATATTAAGCGTTTTCCTTCCATTGAATGGTTCTTTCTCAAGATCCAAGATTGGCATTGGTTTGTTGGCCAAAGTCAAGATCAATGTCCATCGCAGATGTGTTTGAACCATGAAAGCTTTGTTCCATATCCCATGTCTTGGGCAAGTTGTGATTTTTTGGCCAAAGTCAAGGTCACTTCTTGTTCATCGACATGGATTACGAAGTTTTCCAAGGTCACTGGGTCCCGCTTAACTGGAATCATTAAGCTTGTTGAGCCAAAGCCAAGACTTAGTTGATTCAGAGGAAAAGGTTAGGAAAATATATTGGATATATTGGCATATATATTGTATATATGTTTCGGACTTGGAGGTCCACCTACCGGATCTGGGAATTGGATGAGATCCAATTGATCTTAGAGATCTACCTAGTTAAATATCATATAGCTTGTTGGCCAAAGTCAAGGTTGTGTGTTATTTAACGGGATCCTAGCCCACTAGGAAACTAGGTTTCTCGAGTACTCAACAGAGGGTTAGAGGCTCGCCGAAAAATAGTGGGAGGCTAGTATTGAATTTGCAATTTCGTTCAAATACTTGCCAATACGCGCTTTTAAATTTTTTCGTCATTAAAAAATTTATATATATTAGTTGGACTAATATTCAAGTTGTTTTAATTAAACAGTTGGACTGTATTCAAACTACTTCATTTATAGTAAATTATATAATTGGATTATAGTCATCAATATATTTGAATTTAACCAATCAAATTGTAGTTAATTATATAGTTAGACTATAGTAATCATTACATTAGATTGTACCTGAAATCGTTGATTGGATAGTTGGACTATAGAAATCAAAATGACTTGAAAGATTAGCGTCAAATGACATAATCCTAGGTGAAAAATGTCTTTTACGGCTTTAATTTTCATATTGGGAAATGAATCTCAGGATAGTCCTAGGAACTGAGAAATTATTCTATTTGATAGAGAAACCTTTCGGGCCTGAGCCCAAAGTTGAACAAATAGTGGAGCATGAGCTTTGGAAGACTCACGGTGATGATAACTTTAGTGCTCAATCCGTTATGCTTGCCGCAATGACTCATTAATTTCTTCGTCAGAACTAAGGATTAGATCCTTATAGTATGATATTGAAATTGAAAGGATTTTCATAGATCTATTCTTAGATCTTAGAAGTACTAATTACAAAAGAAAACTCTTGGAGAGTTAATGGTTATGCTCAATGAGACAGAGCCAGAGCTTGCAAAAGGGCAAGAAGCGCAATGCGCATCTTACTTCAACATCCCAGAAGGTCAAGGGTTGGCCGAAGGCTTCTAGGGATATGAAAAAGGGGCAAAGGAAAAATCGTCACAGTCTTCTAGGAAGACAAAATGACATATCCCAAGATGTCTGCCTAAACTGTGGCAAAATGGGTCATTGGAAGCGTGACTGCCGTATGGACAAGGCATTCATGAAGGAAGTGAAGTCGGACAAGGGTCCGACTTCAGGTATGTTTGTTATAAATATGTCCACGGCTGGTTTTAAAATTGGATTTTAGATACTGGATGTGGTACATAAATATATGTATTGATGTACGGGATCTGCTGATTAGCAGGATACTGACTTCAGGTGAGATTGACATGCGATTTAGAAACATGACGAAAGTCGTTGTTTTGGCCGTAGAAACCTAAGTTTTGGAACTGCCATTTGGGCATGTACTTAAATTAGGAAACTGTTTTAATGTACCTAGTTTGACTAGAAATATTATCTATGTTTCTAGTTTAACCCGTTGCGGGTATACCTTTATGTTCCGGAACACTAGGTGTTTTGTTTATAAAGATGATATTGAGATATACACATTAAATATGAATAACAGTATTTATATTTTGAATATAAATAAATCTCAAACATATAATATGAAAAACAAAAGCTCAAACTGAATAAATCTGTTGAGACTTAAAAGTGGCATTGTTGTCTGAGACACATTAACAAGACTCATATATCCACACTTTCGAATAGTGGATACTTGGACGGATTTGATTCTAATTCAAATGATGTCTACGAATCTAGTTTATTAGGCAAAATGCCTAAAACACCTTTTACTTGGTAAAAATGCAAGTGCTACCAATCCGTTAGCCCTCGTTCATAGTGACGTAAGTGGGCCCATGTCTAGCTAGGCTAGAGGTGGATATGAATACTTCGTAACCTTTACGGATGTGGCATCGCGTTACAGTTATGTATATCTTATGAAACACAAGTCAGAAATTTTTGAGTAATTCAAAGGATTTCGACACGAAGTAAGAAAATATACTGATAAAAGTATTAAAAACATTACGGTCGGACCATAGTGTAAAATACTTAAACATATAAGTTTCAAGATTACTTGAAAGAGTATGATATTCTTTCACAGTGGACTCCTCACGGGACACCTCAATTTGACGGTGTGTCCGAACAGAGAAACTGAACTTTGTTGGACATGGTAAGGTTAATGATGAGTCGCTCTGAGCTACCAATTTCCTTCACGGGATACGCATTAAACAGTGCAATACTTATTTTGAATAAGGTTCCATAAAAATCTGTTAGACAGACTTCATATTAGATATGAACAGGAAAAAAACCGGGTTTCTCATTCCTGAAGATTTGGGAATCCTGGGCATACGCTAAATGTTTGGATGGTACCAAACTAGAACCCAAATTGGATAAGTGTCTATTTGTAGGTTGTCCTAGGGAAACTAAAGTATAGTACTTATACAACTCACAAGAGAACAATGTAATTGTTGCTCTCCATGTGGTTTTCCTAAGAGGAATTCCTATATGCTGTGGTTAGTGGGAGGAAAGTAAAACTCGATGAAAATCAGAGTAATACTGTTCCTGGCACCGACTCCTTCAAGGAACACAAACAGTTTACCAGGGATGAAACTGTACCACAATCTTTGAATACACAAGAGCCACGTAGGTCGGAGAGAGTCAGAAAACAACCTGGGAGGTATGGGTATCTGATCTTACCTCATGTAGATGTCAATCTTATCAAGGAAGATGAACCGACTATGTATAAGGAAGTGATACAAGGTATCGACTCCTTTTATGGCAAAGTGCCTTGAAGTCCGAAATGGATTCCATGTATACCAACCAAGTTTGGACACTAGTTGATGTACTAGAAGGCATTGTGCCTATTAGTACTATATGAGTCTTCAAGGAAGACATACATGGATGGAAACATACAAATGAACACAACTAGGCTTGTACAGAAAGGGTATCTTCAACGACATAGTGTCGACTACGACGCAAATTTTTCACATGTTGCCATGATTAAATCCATTCGGATAATACTTGCTATAACTGCATATTTCATTTATGAAATATGGCAGATGAACTTCAAAATCGCTTTCCTTAACGGAAACATTTTGGAGGATTTTTAAAACATCCTGACGGTTTTGTCATACCATAACATGTAAACAAGGTTTGCAAGTTAAATCGATCCATTTATGGATTGAAGCAAGCATTGTGTTATTGGAACCAACGTTTTTATGAGATCATAATGGTATATGATTTCATTCAAAATGAATATGATTCTTGTGTATATAAGAAGGTTAGTGGGAGTGCACTGACAATGAATGTCCCATAAGTTGATGATGTATTACTTTTTAACAATAACATTCCCATAATATAATCGGTGAAAGCTTGGCTTTCATTAAAATTCTCCATGGAATACCTGGGAGAAGCAGGCTTTATTCTAGGAATAAAGATATACTGGAATAGATCTAGAAAGCTGATGACAACCCTCCCAGAATTAGTACGTTTTTAAAATGTATGTGACCTGATGTCTCATATGCTTTGAACATATGTAGACGCTATAAGGCCAATCCAAGTGATGGTCACTGGATTGATACAAAGAACATCCTTGAGTATCTTGGACGAACTAAGGATTCTTTCTGATCATATGGGGAAATGAGAACTTGAGGTGACTGGGTTCACCGTTGCAAGTTTCCAAATCGACAAAGACGACTTAAGTCGCAATTAGGGTACATATTTAGTTTGAATATCAGAACAGTGAGTTGAAAATCTTCCAAGCAAGATACTATTGCCGAATAAATAACAAAAGCGGAATATTACTGCAGCTGAGGTAGCAATAGAAGCATTTTGGATCTATATAATCCTAATTGGATTAGGTATAGTTCTGTTAGCAGCTGAGCTAGGCTACAACACAGACTAAAGAATTACGGTCTCATCAATGATCCAAGTATGTACTTCGACTAATTCATCTGATTCGTTCGATCATACATCGTGGCGATGTGATGATCGAATAAAACGCATCAAATGATAACATTGTAAATCCGTTGACGAAAGCTGTTTCTAAGCAGAAGTTTGAGCGACCCATACATAATTCAGGTATAGGTAGGGGTGTGCATCGGTCAGTTCGGTCGGTTAATCCATGATTTTGTAACCGTAACCGAAATTTTCGGTTAAATAAAAGTGTGACCGATTTAACCAATTTATGACACATAACCATTAACCAATTAACCATTATATTTCGGCCGGTTATGGTTAATTCGGTTATTAACCAATCCAATAAATATAAATTCATCAACTTTCAACAAAGTAATTTAACACAATTACACCTATAAATTCATATTTGGGAGAAATGATGTTGCACGCCTGCAAAAGTTTTGTGATTTTGGGATTTTGGAATTTTGTGAATGTGAGTCGACGGTTGGCTGTGGAAATTAGGTTTTTGAAGCATTAATTTTGGTTTAGGGTTTTGAAACATATATATATATATATATATATATATTATATATATATATATATATATGGTTTAATTTCGGTTAATCAGTCTGTTCGGTTATACGAATCTCATAACCGTAACCGAACCGAATAACCGAAAAAGTTAAAAATTTTAACCGCAATAACTGATTTAACCGAATTAACCGAACCGTAATAAAAAAATGGGTCGGAACGGTTTGGTTAATCGGTTAAAACCGATTAATACACACCCCTAGGTATATGACACTTGAGTGATTGGCTATAGGCCAAGTGGGAGATTGTTGGACAATTATGACCCATAACATCACTATTTGTACAAAATATGGTGTTGTTGTACAAATTAACTATGTGACAAAGGAAATTGCTCTTTTATCATTTGTAATTAGATTACTTGAATATATAAATGATAAAAGTCCTTATGATTAGTTCCGGATTAATAAGATATGAGACGATATCAATCCACAAAGGTTTAATCATTAAATATCTCTAGTCATAGTATTATCGAGACTGGACATCGATAATGCGGAATAGACTAGTATTGCACTTGTGCGCGTTGTGGGAGTATAACGACATAGTTCTCATATATTTAAGTATTGAATACTTATGCAAGTATGATAGGAGGTTGTGTTTACCGATGGTACGGGAACAGCTTTGCTTTGGATAGACGCCTCAGAATCTCATTGGTAGTATGACTATGTGTCTATGGGAATCCGAATCAAGGTGGATGTATTTGGTCTTAACCTGAGACTTGCATCGCTAATATTTGCGACAATGCATATACTTTGGTTTTGGTCGTCCGGGGCTTTAACAGGTTCTGTGTACGCCTCTTCTGGGTATACTGAGAATCGTAGTGTATTAGATGTGATGTCAAGATGGAAGTATCACTTCAGTTATATGGAGATGATGATCATGCAGGTTACAGAACTGATACTCTTATGTACTGCAGTCATCGGGATAATATGACTAGGTCATGATTATCCGATTATAGATACTAGTTACCATAGATCTGATATATGCTTCGTACATGGCAGACACAATTCCAGCCCTAGGCCTAGCATGTGATATCGATACTGGATCGTAAAACGCAATACTACGTATACTACGCTTGACAAAGATTATATATTCCTTAAAGAATATTTCTGGAGAATTGGGTAGGCACGGTATTTTGCTAGAAGCCAACCATGTCTTGTAAATCGGTAAGAACGTGGTACCGGGTACGCACGTGTTCGGATAGTCCGATGACCAGATTTACTGCCAACATATCCAGAGATCTCATGGGTCGCTTCCCGAAGATTCACCGATGACGTATGACTCGAACATAATTAATCTGGGATTAATTAGAAGAGAGAGAAAATTAATTTAGGATTAATTACAGCGAGAATTTATCTGGGATAAAATTCAATTAATAGAGAGAGAACGATTAATTTGGAATTAATCGATTAAATAATATATTCGATATATTAAATGAAATTAGATTTCATAACGGAATTAAAATTGGATTTTAATTCGGGCGAACGAATTAATTTAGAATTAATTCGCGAGCAACTTTAATAGTAATTTTGCTAGGCATAATTATTTAATTAAATTTGATTTAATTACGTCGCAACAGAAAATTCGTTAATTCAGAATTAACGAACCCGAACCCGTGATGTGTTTGCGGGCCCACTCGAATTTTGAATCAAGTGGGGCCCACCTCAAGTCACATCACTAGTCAACATTTACCTTTATGGTGATGGAAGTTAGTGAAGATTTGGTGTTAACTTGTTTAACACATAATCTTGACTTGTGAAAGACCTTTACTAACTTTGGAAGTTTGGTAATTGATTTTATTGATTTTGGAAAATCAAAGCACAACACTTCTCATTTTTCTCTCCTTGGCCGAAAATATCACTCCCATTTTTCTCTCATTTTGGCGTGAAGCTTAGCTTCTTGCTTCTTGATTTTTGCTTCAAAAATCTTAAGTGCTAGCACACAAAAGGGTCATTCAAAGGTAATAGGGAAACATCCCTTGAGTTTGGAATTCATTCACCAAGGCTTGGAGCTCAACATACAAATCAAAGAGGAGCTTGGAGCAACTTCAAAGGAGACAAAGTTTTGTTCTCAACACATCCAACAAACCGATCAAAGTGAGTATAATTTCCGTTATACTTCTTTGCGTATTCACACATGTTTTATGCTTAAATGATCTTGAGATTGATCTTAGAGACCCAACAACTCCCACTGCGTCTTTTCTGACTTTATATGACATAGACCATCTAATGTCATAATTAGGATCAAAACTAATTTGACCTTATGGTTGCTGACTAAATTCTCCATGAATATGAAACTCATTCTTAATATCTCAAAGATCACAAAGAACATGTTTCTAGATCCATCATATGGTCAGCAGCATATCAAAATAACTCGTAACAATTACGATTAAATTGATATCTATAATCGCACATAATATAGCATTCATTACGCCATCATCATATAACGAATAAGATTGACTAGACATTCTAATCAATCTTTCTTTCGACAAAGGAATCATATTTTATGAAAGATAAATACTATATACATAAAAGACACGTTAACTATCGAACATTTATATTAACTGTCATACAGATAGTCTTACCGTGTCCTTTATTAAATCATATTTAATATTGGACTAATGGGAATACCTCACAAGTCTCTTAGTTTTATATCTAATATAAAACTTTATATCAAATATAACAAAGACTACCTCATTACTTAAACGGAGAAAATAAGACTCATGATATATAATACTAGAAAGAAATTTATACGCTCCCACGGACCCTACTGACAAATACGTATTCTTCATACATCGATAAAACCAGACAATCTGACTGATATAAAAAATAGAGAACATGGATTTCCGGAAAGCTTATTTGAGTCTACAATAGGCTCCATAAGCTAGTATATCAAACTGTGATCTTAGAAGAATACAAACTCCATGGCCATTCTAGAATGAATTCTTCAAACAGAGAAATCACGACGGATCTCTCATTCGAAGAAATCACTCAAGAACGCCACTTTGCATTCTTTAGCCAAAACACACGGTTTAATATCAACACTAACCAACAGATCCTTAATTGTTCAATCAGTGCGACAAGAGACAAGTTTTCTTAGAATCTACAATAGACTACTGAGTACAACCTTTCTCGCTGTCTTACTATAAAGTTCAAACCTTTATCCGCAAATAATTTGCACATTTTATGAATGTGGGACACAGAAACTGGGCGACACATGCTGTTCCAGGCTCGCGACCCGGTTGGGAGTACGGAGTAGCCCGCATGGGACTAAACCGGAGAATAATGGAGTCGCCACCCGGTGTGAACCGGGACAAAGATTTAAGGCCACACTCACCCCTCGCAAGGGAAGACCTCAAACCATTGGGTTCGGAATGGTCCCTTACTTATGCCACTTGTAATGAAATGATTTGTGCAATAATTTAACCGAGCCTAAGCAACATTTATTTCTAAGGATAATTTACTCCTAAGTTCGCATGCATAAGTACAAGGCTCATATCTAAGTTTGCATGTAACGCATTTTCATATTTGCATACAACATATTTTCATATAATCTATGTCCCAATTTGCATACAACCTATTCAAATATAATCTATGTCCCAATTTGCATGCATAAAGATAAATTGAAATACGGCAAGCATACAATGTCATAAGCATGTTGAATGGATGAATGTGGAAGCATAAGTAGATAACTACCGTGTAAACATGCATCATGGAAGCGAACATGTGATCTTGTGAACACAATAAAGGACTAACTGCGAGAACATGAACAATCAAAAAGGTAAACTACAAAATGAGTAACCATGCATGAGATGTGATGAAAGAGGGCATGTTTACCGTGCGGCGTTCGTGCGGCGTTTGTAGCCGCGTTCGAACGGTAAACAGAAGGTTCGCGTTCAAGTAGCGTTCGTAAACACGTTCGAACGACTTGAGACAGAAAACATGCGTTCGTGCGGCGTTCTGAAACGCGTTCGAACGGGGTTACAGCAGTGACCTCCAAAATGCAGTAATAACATAATGCATATAAAAATAAAGACAACAATATCAGACTTCGTATACCCGATCGAACACATCTTACATTCAACCGAATATACATCATCCGGCGCGGCAAAGCATCGTGGTAAAGGATTTTAACCTCTCGAAATAGAGGACCTTTAATCCGATTTACTAAGCCCATGCGCATCACATTATTACATAAACAAATAACATGCAGAAATTAAATAACGATAATAAACAAATCAAGATAACATGAAATAAAATATGTGCCGTATACTCAAGTGGTATGTGGAGTTGTATCCCGAGTACAGATCATACTACCGTCCATTCGGAATCGGCTATGAAATTTATGTCCGGGTTTCCATCCTATATACCACAAGAGGCGACATATTTTCCGTTTTCCTCAAGGGCCACAACATACACTATTTCACAATACATGCATTTTCTATCTATTCAAGGGCCACAACATGCATCACTCCACAATAATCATGTAAATAAGATTCAATAAACAGTAAAAATACGAATAAAAATGGATGTGAAAAGTGCCCTCAGGTCTAACCTTTTTCGTCGACTCTCGGATTCGCGTTTCACGGTGATCGGAAGGGTTAAAGCTCCGTAACTTTTCTGGTTCACTGGTTTGTGTCTTTCCTCGCTGTTTTGCTGCTCAAGCTACTATTTTGACTCTGTTTCGCTGCTGTTTTAGTGTTGTTTTACTGCTGTATTTTGGTAACTGTTTTTAGTGTTTTAGGCTACTGTTTTTATGGTTAAAGGGCTGATGTTTTTATGGCTAAAAGGTTGCTGTTTGATGGTTTAAAGGGCTGCTATTTGATGGTTTGAAGGGCTGCTGTTTGATGGTTTAAAGGCTATTTTGGGACTGGACAGTGGTGATTTACGCGTGGATAAGGTTGCTGTTATTGTGATGTGTTAGGTGTGAATAATGGTTGCTGTTTGTGAGGGGATAGTGAGTGAGGCTGGTTGATTAAAATCTTTGCGTGAGATGGGCAGTGGGTTTGCGTTGACGCGTGAAAGCTGTGTGTTGAAGGTTGATGAGTGGAGGAAGGCTTACGTGGGGTGTAGGGATGCTCTTTGATGAGTTTTATAATAGCGTGAGTTTGCTATGTGAAAGTGGCGTATGGCAGTGAGTGACTCGGCGTGAGGCAGGTGATTTCAACGTGTGTATGTGGGTGGGCAGTGAGTGACTCCGCGTGGAGTGTAGGGCTGATGGGTTTTTGTATGCGTGAAGGCTTAGTGTTTTCAACGTGAATCATTTTTGTTACGTGATCAGAGGGTAGAGAGAGATGATAGGCCATTGTCTTAGGGTTTATTTGCTTTTCTTTTGTTTTGGTCACTGCCGAGAGAGAGAGCAGAAATGTCTTGGTTTTGGGTCTCTTTAATAGACAAAGGGGATGGGTGAATCCTTGCCTGACAAGGAAGAGATTTGTGCATTAAAGAAGGATTTGATTTAGTGTTAAACAAGGAAAACCCAAGATTGATTGGAGACAAAATTTGGTTTGTTTAGGAAGGTTACATATATTTAATTTGTTTTGTTTAGGCATGATATTTGTTTAGTTAGGAATATAATATACTTGATTGATTTTAATTAGGCATGATTTTATTTTAAATTGGTATATGATTTTTAGATTTTATTTAATTTTTTCATGTGTTAAATATGTATTTAATTAATTTGGATGTGTTTTATGGGCTTTGGTGGGCTAATTGGGCTTGGGTGTGAGGCTAGCAGCAAAACCAGAAATACCAATACCGTTTGAACGCCGATTCGAACGCTATACGAATGCTCGCAATCTGCTTGACGTTCGAACGTGGTCACGAATGCAGCACGAACGAAAATAGTGAACTTGTGAAATGAATCTGATGACATACTTATTCTTAATTTCCCTTTCCGACGTCCGTTTCTCGCGACTTCCGCGACTTAAAAGGTAGTGCCTCCAAATGAGACTCATCATAGGGACTTACATGCAAAAATGCAGTGCCTACAATGAACTATTCATAACAAAAGCCTAATCAAGTTCAAAACTTGATCGTCGTAAGCCATGAACAATCTTAGATCTATGGTTCAATGGTAATTTCCGAAATCGATATCAAATAGCGCTCCCACTATAAGTTATAGGATAATTTTCTTCGATAAGAAAACATCATAATCATTAAATATCAAATACTTTGTTAATGATTCCGACATCCTATTGGACTTATACAGAAGTTGTCTAAAGGTCATTTCATCTTATTAATTACGTAGTTCCATTACATTTTATCATTTTCACATTTGACTTCACAAAGTCAAATATTTTCTGCAATCGTCAACATCCAATGTTAATCACCAAGTAACAAAACAATTTTATTACTCGGGATCGTAGAAAAGATATTCTATCAAATAGAATACAATATTCCATTAAATAGAATAAATGATAAACCTATCACTCGTACCTCCGAGGTACAAGTACTTTCAATTATATAACAATTATACAAAAGAAAGTCTCAAATCTTAATTTTTTCAAGATTCGAATTTTCTATTATACATATCATATATATAATTGTAGAATCGAATGAAACCTTAATTAAAGAGATGAATTAGTGTTTCTGGAGCATAACCCCAAGAGTATTGAAAAACAATTCGGTAACACTCAATATCAACAAATCAAATCATATAAGATTGGATAACTCCCACTGACCAATTCCATCACAATGGAATCGCAGAAGTTTAATACTGAGTAAGAATCACATTAATTAAATAACTACAGAACTAATTGTCTTGAATTTATGCGTTTGATCAAATCAAATATCTTCGAACAATTCAAAGACTCACAATGAATTTTAAATATAGTTTTCAACACTACAAATAGAATATCTTTGAACCATTCAAAATATTCTATATGAGTTTCATTAGAAATATATTGACAGTTCTTGAACAATTCAAGACGTTCAACATGTTCTCTATTACAAATAAGTTACTAAGTTATGACAATTCATCAACTGAGTTACGAAGCAAAGAAAACTCTACAATGCAATTTCTAATCATTAAACTACATACATCCAATGTATTAGTTTAACAAATCTGTGGTCCAATGACGATCATTGATTAAATGAAATTTAATCACAACCTGAATACAATATTCATTAAATTGATAAAGATATGTGGTGTGATCTTATATCAGACCATTCTTTACTATACAGAACAAACATCTAATACTTTTAAGATAAAATCTCATAAAACACAGTTCTAAGCTATTTAGTTTACCAAATACTTTTCTTAATGTTTATCTTTTCATTAATGACACTACTAGTCATATTAAAATATGTAACAACTGTTTATACAGAACAAGTAACTATCCAATAGTCACAAGTTCTGATATCAAATATCAAAACAGTTATTAAATATTATTTTAAATAACTAGACGGGAGATCCAGTATCCAATACCTACAGTTGTCGTATTGTGAGAATCAATATTCTCTATACAAAACCATGCACATCTCATTTCTTGAGCTTTATAATTTGCGTTCAATTATTCACAACAATTGCAAATGATTGATTAGCAAATTGTGTCAGACACTTGACTTCTAAAAGTCACTAAAGTTAAGAAACGTCATTAAAAGACAAACAAACACTTAAGGGGTTTTCTTAATGCCAGTTAAGAATCTCGAGACATGAACTGATTCGTGTCAATTATTACTGCATAAGAAACAGTTCTAACTAGAATAACATCCTAAAACAGATATCCACTTAGATTACCTAATCGTGACTTAGAAACTAAGTCACAAACCATCTTGATTTACAAGAAAATCAGAACAACAGTTCCCGATGGTTCGAACTAATCTAACAATATCTAAGTCTACTGTCTTTCTAGAATCTATTCTAGAACTACGCAACCATAGGTAAAGTCAGAAAACCTATATATTCAGGTAATATACATGCAGCGGATTAGAAGTATAAATCTATAAACAATATAGAATAAAAGGAAAACGAAAGCAGTAAATTCCATAATATTGCACACTGCTTGAGTTATGGATTTTAAAACTCAGCAATGTCTCCCACTACTTTACGTAATACCGTAATCCCCAACGGACAACGGGAATTCAATAATTAAATCGAATTCCATAGTGAGAGTAGGATCCCATGAATATATTTCGACTCACAGCTTTGGCACAATCTCGCCTACGTATATTCATTAGGTAGATAACACTTTGTCAATCACTCACCAGTGACTCCTGATTTTGGTCATGACCGTTTCTCGCTGTGACAGCTTTGGCATGTTCACAGGGAGGCGTATCAAGGCTTCACTTGCCAATAACAAACTCAAGCTACTGGTGTAGTCCTGACAGCTTTGGCACGTTCAGGATTTCCACTTTCACTTGAATTTGTCTAGTATCAATATACAACTGGCATGGATAAAATTCTATCAACTACACCCTCACTGCTTTGGCACGATCTCGGATGCAGCCATAGAAGTTACCCATAAACCGTATTGACAAGACGGACCAAGAAACATGTATCCAATACATGTTACTTTACAGCCATATTTAAAAGCAGAGATTTTCCTATGAAAGTTATACTCTACATACAATGCAGAATTTTAATCTAAATTATTTTCTAAACATTTCAAATCTACTTTAGAAAACATAACACAATTTAACTATTAAATTTCCGTTAACGTAAAACCGAAAAGTAAAGAAACATATCTAGATTACAAGCATTTGCGAACATAAAAATTGGATTATATATCATATATAAAGCATGAATAATATAATGGATGAAGCATCAGACCCACTTTGATACCATTTTTGTTGGGGTTTTGGGCGATGGCACGCAACGGAAGAGCAGGTTCGGGCAAAATCGTATTTAAAACTTTTCAAAATACCGAATAAATTATTCAATATCTAATATGAATAATTTATTCATATTTCACCTACACTTATTTATTCAATATCAAATATTAACATAAACAAATTGAAAACTCGCGAAACTTTTACGAAAACCGTTTTTTCGTAAAATTACCTAAAACGCGTTTTTGACCGAACCGACTACCCGAAACTTATGGAAACTGCCCAGGTCAGCTCCAATAGTGTCGGGGAAGTTCATGGGCTGCCCGAACAGTGTCGGATTCACTGTTTGGACAGCCGTCACCCGATTGGCTCAAAATCCACCCGGTAACGCCGTTTTTGGCCATTTTCACTTATTTCAAGTCGGAAACACTTTCCAGCAATTGTTCTAACTCCCAAAATGCATCCACAACATTCAAAAGACACCAATTTCATTACAAAATCTGAATCAATTCCAGGTCAATAACAGAAAACGAAATTGCCCATTTTCATACTTTAAATCCAATTTTTACCAAGATTAATCTAATTAATCCAACACCAAAGAAGACCCACCACACATGAACAACTCTAGAAAAATTCCAGGCTATCTAAGAGTGGATCAAAAACTCTAGAATGACAACAATTTTGTCCAACAATAATTTGAACAAATTGGAACAAATTTACACTAATTAGCTCCAATACCAACTTCACACATGCATATTCTTCCTTCTCCAACCATCACAACCAAAAATCCCCAAAAATTATGAAAAGAAGAAAACCCTAGATCTCACTAGATCATCAAGAAACAAGTAAATAATTACCAAGCTAAAGGGTTTGTAGAATTACCTTTAATCCTCCAATTCCTTAAGCCTTTTTTCTTGATTTGTCTTCTTTTCTTTTCATGAATTATCAAGAAAACATGAAACCCATTTTTGGAGGAGTGTTCGGCAGTGAAGAGAGGAAGAAGACAATGAAAAAATGATTTTCTCTTTCTTAAATAGGTGGACCGAATTTTGGAAGGGGAAATGAGGGCAATTTTGTCATTTTACAAAATCAATCAAATCAAATTTAATTAATAAAAGCTAACTTTATTGTAACAAATCATATTTGAACACATATAAAGCTTACTTTAATCATGCCAAGCCATCCAATAATAATTCAACATATTTCATAACATTTATGAAATACAAATATTATTTAATCATTTAAACATTTAACATTTAAATATTTAAATAATTGATTAATATAATTAATGTAATATATGTATTTTTATTTACAATAAATAACAAATTCATATATATATATATATGGCATGTGTCAAAATCTCATTTGACAAATAATTAATGTGTATCTAATCGTATTATGTATCAAATACAAATACACAATAATTATTTTCGGACAAAATCCCCTAATTGCATGTGTTATCGTTTAACCGATTAAATGATCCGAATTAACTCACTTAATCCGGTGAAGTATTATGAATAATTCGTATTATTCATATCGCGTTGCCCAAGTGCTCAACGAGTACACTTCATATTGTGGCACTCTCGAAGTTTAGGTATATCTGTCACGAAATCCAATTTTGTGTCCATAATCCACCCACTCATGGATTATGACGACCACAAATAATCTCGCTAAACTATAAAGGCCGAGGTCATAGCATACGTATAATCCCTCCGTCACAGGCCATCTATATTATACATGGGATATAGATGAGAACGTCAAATCCGTTCGGTATAATACAATCGGCTTTCAATTTACGATCACGAAATAACACTCAAAACTGGTTTCCGAAGCTATACCACGGTCATGGATTTACTAGATCGTAAACACGTGCTGGATGCCTATGCCCTATACACAAGAGTGGCAGATCATATCTTGATACGCACAAGATATCATGAGCATCAGTCTACACCCAACGAACAAGCGGAGGTCTGATCATGACTAGATCATTGACGTGACTGCCATCAAAGTGTGGAGGATAGCTCATACATGCACAATGGTATCTCAAGTCGAAAGACCACTATGCTCGCTCAACTCGAGAAGGTTCCTATTGACGTTGATGTACCATCTATTAGGAAACCTTCAGTGAGTCGTTTAGTGTCTTATCAAATAAACACCTACATGTCTATACGAGTCTCTCGAGACTCATGGTTCACTGTGATAAACCATCGGACCAAGTCACGATATATGATATGTATTAGTCTCAGTGGATTTTACTAACCGACCCGTGTTAGTAAATCTTGACCAGAACTTTATTTAAGGATATACAACTAATAGTGCGCTTCCCAATGTCAATTATAAACTGCGTTATAACTGCGCACTATACTGTAAATCATAGGGTCTCTGTCTAATATACACGTATCACTGAACCAGATTCAGTTTCGATCTAATCATAATCAGATATCTAATCGTGATTAGATCGAATAGGCGTATAAAAGACAAGGGTGCTACCACTAAATTAGTAATATTATGGAAAAATTGAATCGCTCGTATTTATGAATCGGACATAAATACGATCCGGATTGGCACTTCGAACACCAACCCTAACAGATGAGTGTGGTACCCCATAATTTGATATTGGTAATGCAAGCATACAAACTTCTTCGCAAGAAGAATGTGAGATATCTAGCTTTTGTGATGGATAGTAGAGCGGAAGAAGAGAGTATTGATCAAATTCCAGTGGTAAAGGAGTATCCTGATGTTTTCCCGGATGAGTTACCGGGATTGCCACGGGATAGAGAGATTGAATTCTACATAGATATAGTTCCTGGCACGCAACCCATATCAATTCCTCCGTATAGGATGACTCCTGCAGAACTTAAGGAATTGAAGGTACAACTGCAAGATCTGCAGGATAAGGGTTTTATTCGTCCCGGTGTGTCTCCGTGGGGTGCCCCAGTGCTATTTGAAAAGAAGAAAGATGGGATATTTCGGTTGTGTATAGATTATCGACAGTTAAATAAGGTGACAATTAAGAATAAATACCCATTACCGAGGATTGATGACTTGTTTGATCAACTTCAGGGCGCTCAGTGTTTCTAAAAAATAGACCCCCGTTTGGGGTATCATCAGTTGAGGATTAGGGAAAACGATGTACTGAAGACAACTTTTCGGACTATATATGGACATTATTGTAACATCCCCGATCTAGGAGATGCTACCGGCAGGGGATATACCGTACTAACCCCATAAGCCTCAGACTCTAATCACTGCTATTCAATTTCTGATACTATTTTCTCTAATATATATATATATATATATATATATATATATATATATATATATATAGTATTTAAGGGACCGTAGCCCAAACTCAACAACTTATCATGCAAACTCAACTTCAAAAATGGTATACATAAAACATGTGTCTTTACAACGACTACGACATGAATAGAAACCGGTACATGACTTCTATTTTGATTCTGACTGGACTCTTATCCTCTCTGACTCTGATCTGGTGGACTCCAAATCCTAGTGACTGCATCAGTATCCGTCCTCTCGAGCTCGTCCTCCGAGAATACCTGCAAGAACAGAAAAACTAGGAGTGAGAGGTTAAATCATTGTACGATCTAAGTGAGTGGACGAGAAAATAAAATATTAAATTCAAAACATTTGGTTTTAAAACCAAAGTTTCAGAAATCACTGCATATGAAATCTCTTTTCCGAAAATTCCATATGAAATCTCTTTAATAAAACTTATCTTTCTAAAAACTGCTTTTGAAACTCTGGTTTCTGAAAACTATTTCTGAAAATTTGATTTTCTGAAAAATTATTTACTGAAAACATGATCACTGTGAACTGCTCTGTATCTGAGACGTATGAGGGCGTTATGTATCACCGTCTCCCCATACGCCTATCTGTAGCGAGCAGTGCAAATCTATGACTTTGGGGCGTTACGTACCGCTAGGGGTGGCAATTTGGGTCAGGATTCATTTATTCGTTCGATTCGATTCACTTTAAAACGAATACGGGCTTGAAAAAATGGATTCGTTTAATAAATGGGTCAATTCGATTCGATTCGTTTATTAAACGAATAGAATACGAATTTAAGCTTATTGATTCGTTTATTCGTTTAAGATTCGTTTTATTATTTTTATTTACTAGTTCTTGTTAATTTTCAATTAAGATTCGAGAAATTATAGCTAATTATCATAGAAAAAGTAAATTTTCGATATTTGGTGAGGTATTTTTAGTAAATATATTAATTACATGTTTCATATGTATATATTTATGAAGAATTAATGTAAATCAAGTATGGTAAATTATTTTATTAAATAATATCATTGACTAAACGAATAAACGAATATTCGTATTCGATTCGTTTAATAAATGAATCGAATACGAATCCTGATATTAGGATTCGTTTAATAAACGAATCGAATACGAATCCATCACATTTTGATTCGATTCATTTAGGATTCGATACAAATTCGATTCATTGATTCATTTTACCACCCCTATGTACCGCCATCCCCCAAAGAATGCCAGTACTGTCTCTGAAACTGGTGGTCTTGGGGCGTTACGTATCGCCGTCCCCCAAGCCACAAAACTAGAACTGGGGGTGCAGATCTATGCTACCACCCAAGCTCTGAAACTAGGGTCTAGAGGCATTACGTATCGCCGTCCCCCTAGCCCTGCTCTAGGATCTGAGGGTGTTACGTATCGCCATCCCCTCAGTCCTCTACATGTGCACATGTTATCTGTCCGTCAATTTCATCTCTGTATAAGTTACATACTGGGGTGGGTTTTCCCCCCATGCCCCAAAAAACATAAAGCTCAAACTGAAAACATCTATTTTCTAAAATATTTCTCAAAACATGCTAAATCATATATGATATGAAAACAAACTTGGCTAACGCCCTAATTGCAGAAAAAGTAAGTCTGATACTGAAAACTGTTATAAAAAGAATCAACTTAGAGAAGAGTGTGTCCACTCACTGTTTTGGAATCTGGCTGGCATTCGCTTGCTGAGGGAAATTTCTGGTTCCTGCGATGATCCTAAAATCGACAACTTGGTTAGAAAATGGTATGGGGAACATATTCTAAATTAGCCTAAATTTCCCACTGAAGCTCTTACTTAATATTTCAAAGCATATTAATCTTATATCACAGTGTACCGTGTATTCTCAAACTGATATGAGACCCTAAGGGTGGTCTCTAACATGAAGCGTTGGTTGGTGGGTGGGGACAGTGGTGCACCTAAAGCACCTTTCCGGTGATAAATCCTCGAAACAAACGAAAAGGAAACGAAAGATGAAACATAAATCATGGATCATAAGGCCCTCTCGGGGACTTGCTTAGAATAAGAAAGAGAATCTCATGTTAATACCATGGTAGGTTGATCCATCATGGAGATTCCGTAATATTCCCATTCCAAAAATCGAAAGTTCGAAACAATTGGGATTTTTTGGAGATTGGATGCGTTACTAATTCATGATCGTGGAACTGGGATGGTTTAATCTGAATCAGTTTTCAAAAATTTTGACCACGTCGCGACGCTACAATGCAGAAATGAATCCCGTTTTTCCATCACGCGTCGCGACGCATGCTCCTTTTTACGTCGCGACTGATGAGCGGAAAATATATCAATATTTACCGCCCCTTTAACTTAATTTTTTGTTTAGTTTCTCGGGTTTGATGAATGTTTTGATGTGTTTTAGTTTATTTTGCAGATAAAATAATATCGG
Source organism: Zanthoxylum bungeanum (assembly GCA_019454045.1). Lineage (NCBI taxonomy): Eukaryota > Viridiplantae > Streptophyta > Magnoliopsida > Sapindales > Rutaceae > Zanthoxylum > Zanthoxylum bungeanum. The sequence goes on along the minus strand of SKCR01021046.1, from coordinate 51,229 downwards.
GTCTCAATGAAATCATTTAGGATGAAATATGGGTCAAATAAGGGCAATTATTGGACTTGATATTTTAATTTTGGAGATTGGAAACTTGAAAGGGCGTTTTGACGAAGTGCAGTTTTGGAAATTCCAGTTTTGCGCATCTGTCGTATTTTGGGATAACTTTTTACTCAGATATTGGATTGAGCTGATTCAAGTTCCAGATTAAAGAAGACTCAAAGATCTACAACTTTGAAAGACAAAATAATTTCGAATTCTGAAGATTTCATGCCCGAAATTGATGAACCATCCAGAAGTGTGTAGTGGTAATTATTAGTCATTCAATCATTTTCAAAAACATTAATTCAATCAAAATAAATTAATCAAAGCAAAAAATAAATTAATAAATAAATAATAAAAATTATCAAATCATCACCAAACATGATAAGAGATTAGTGGAGCAATTAATAATGGATTTGGTGGAGCAATTAGTGGAGCAATTAATAATTGATTTGGTGGATGATTTGATGGAGGCAAAATTTTGCCTATAAATACCAAGCCATTTCATTTGTAAAATTCATACTTTCTTCTAAGGAATTCCTTAAGAATACTAAGAAGATTGTATCTTGTTTGTTTATTTACAGCTTTCAGTAATTAATTTTCGTTTTCGCACTTTCTTTTCTTTACTTTTCAGTTTTTACTTTCCGCAATTTACTTTTACGCACAATACTTTTCTTTCTTTAATTTTCAGTTTTTACTTTTCAGTAATTTACTTTCAGCAATTTACTTTTCAGCAATTTACTTTCAGCAATTTACTTTTCAGTATTTACTTTCACTTTCAGCATTTAATTTTCAGTATTTAATTTCAGCATTTACTTTCAGCATTTACTTTTCAGTATTTAATTTTCAGTATTTTACTTTATGTCTTTTATTTTATTTAAGTTTTTTTACTACCCGTAAATATGTGTCGTAACTAAGCCAGTTATCTGGGGTTGTGATGAAATCCAATATCACCGTTTATAAGGGTTAGATTATAGCTTGGGTAATATAAAGATTTATTTATTGAGTCTTAATCTTAATGCTTTTTCATTAACTGGCCATTAATAAAATTGATCTGGTAATCTAAAATGAACTAGACATAGGGATTTTAGGTTTCAGCCTTAGACTCAATAGCCCACGATCTTCCTTGAGGATAGATAACCCTTTAATAGATTTCCTTACAGGATAGGAATATACCTGTCGGGCGGGGGTAGCCATAATTGGAACTTAAACTTAATGAATCCAGATAATTTGGTTGACATAGACATATGGTTCAATTGGGTTAAACTGGGTATTTGTGTCTGACCATCGACAGAGGCTTACACATAATTTAGTGTTCCAGGTTAATAAATCAATATATTACCCAACTTTAAGATAACCACTTCATCTTTAAATGATATTGGAAGAAATCACAACCCTAGATAGTTTTTAATATTGAATTTTCTTAAAACCTATTTTCGACAATTTTATTTACTTGTTTTAAATTTAGAATCGTCACCATTTCAAATCAATCAATCAACTTGTTAGATACTAGTAATCATTTGACCTCATAAAATTAATAGATTAGATATTAAGTCCTCGTGGGATCGATATTTTTATACTACTTGAACGATACGTGCGCTTGCGTTATACGTGTGTGTTTACGCCGGTCAAGTTTTTGGCGCCGTTGCCGGGGACTTATTTATCTTTTACTATTAGTTTAGGGGTTAGATACTTTACTTGTATCTAATTTCTTTTTACTTATTGTTTTTGTTTTCTTGTGTTTCAGGTTCTCAGAAACTTCATGAGACGAACCAGAAGCTTTGAACTCCGACCGCTTGACCCAGAAATTGAAAGAACCATCAGACAGTTGAGAAGGGAAAGGCGAGAAGGCCAAGAAGCTTAGTCAACATGGAACCTGAACCTTTGATCGTTGCACCACCAATTCCCATTCGAGACAGAACCATTCCGGTGGTTGACAGACTCATTTCCTGTATTGTACTTCCTCCCCCTTACCAGCAAATGCGTGTGACATCAAAACATGCATTCAGATGATTCAGCACTCAGTTCAGTTTGGGGGAATGCAACTGAAGATCCTAATGCCCACATCAGCAACTTCCTGGAAGTTTGCGGCACTTTTAATTACAACCGAGAAGCGGAAGAAGCAATGAGACTGCGAGTTTTTCCATACTCCTTGAAGGACAGAGCTAAAGCTTGGCTACATTCACTACCAGCAGGTTCTATCACAACTTGGAACACTTTAGCCACCAAATTTCTTGCAAAGTACTTTCCACCAGCCAGAACCGGAAAGCTGAGGAATGACATCACATCCTTTGTACAACAAGATTCAGAATCCCTCTGCGAAGCTTGGGAAAGGTACAAAGATTTACTCCGGAAATGTCCACACCATGAGATTCCAAAATGGCTTCAAGTCCAAACATTCTATAATGGACTTTCTGGAATAATGAGAACCACAATCGATGCTGCTGCTGGAGGAGCTTTAATGGCAAAAGGAGAAGATCAAGCCTGGGAACTAATCGAAGAAATGGCCAACAACAATTCCTTGTGGCCAACAGAAAGGAGCATGATCCAAAGAATTGCAGGAATTTATGAAAGTGGAGCCAATACAGCAGTCAACACCAAGCTAGATCAATATGCAAATTCATGGAGACTCTTACCACTGGATCCACAAGTTCACCATATGGAGGAGCACCAGAACCAAACCAACTTGAAGAGACGGTGAATTATGTCAACAATTTCAACAGACAGGGGAACAATCCATATTCCAACACCTACAATCCAGGGTGGAGGAATCATCCTAATTTTTCATGGAGCAACAACTCAGGGCAAAAGAACAATCCACCACCTGGATTCCAACAGCAGAACTATCCACCACCTGGATTCCAACAACAGAACAAAGGCCAAGAACAATAATGAACCAGGAATAACAAAGTGCTGAATCAGTTAAAAAAACGATGCTATGTTTCAGAGCCAATCAGCTTCCATCAAAGCACTGGAGAATCAAATCGGACAACTGGCCAATGCTCAGAGTTACAGACCGCCAGGTACCCTTCCCAGCAACACAGAGCCAAATCCAAGAAACATGGGGAAGGAGCAATGTCATGCCATCATGTTAAAAAGCGGTACTGAAATCAACAAAGATGTTGGAGTCAATTCAACTGCTGAGGAAGTTCCAAAAGAAACAAAGCAACAGATGGAGGAAAAAGAAGCAAAGGAAAAAGAACAGATCACTCCACCTCCACCTTTTCCTCAACGTCTTCAGAAGAATAAATTGGACAAGCATTTTCCCGATTCCTGGAAATCTTCAAAAAGCTGCATATCAACATTCCATTTGCAGAAGCGTTGGAACAAATGCCCACCTATGCCAAATTCATGAAAGATATTCTTTCACAAAACGGAGATTGGGAGATTACGAGACAGTAGCATTAACAGAAGAATGCAGTGCTATCATTCAGAGGAAACTTCCCCCGAAGTTGAAAGATCCTGGCAGTTTCACTGTTCCTTGCGTCATAGGAGAACATAACTTTGGTAAGGCTTTGTGTGATTTAGGTGCTAGTGTTAACTTGATGCCTTTTTCTATTTTCAGGAAATTACAGATTGGAGAAACAATGCCAACTTCAGTCTCACTACAACTTGCTGATAGAACGCTCGTATTTCCAAGAGGCGTAGTTGAGGATGTGCTGGTCAAGGTTGACAAATTCATTTTCCCAGCAGATTTTATTGTCCTTGATATGGAGGAAGACGCAGACGTGCCAATCATCCTCGGAGACCATTCTTGGCTACAGGTCGAACCATTATTGATGTACAAAAAGGAGAACTAACCATGAGGGTACAAGACCAAGAAGTAACATTCAATGTTTTCAAGCCATGAATTTCCCAGATGATGAAAAGAAGGAGGAATGTTTCAAACTCGATGTGATACACAGTACCATTCAGAACTCTGATGAAAACAAAGTTCTACTGACAAACTTAAAACATGTCAATTGCCTGTGGAGCCTAAAGATAAAGCATCTTTTGCACTGAAAGAGCCAATTCTTGCTCTACAAGCAACAGAAGAGAAAAAGTTCCACCAGCTCAACGAATTGGAGGAATTTCACAATCAGCCTTTTGAGATGCCAAATTGTACAAAGAAAAGGGCAAGAAAAGACATGATGAGAAGTTAGTGCGCATACAACTGGAACCAGGGCAGAAGGTACTGTTAAACAAATCAAGGGTGAAATTCTTCCCATGGAAGCCAAAATCACGGTGGTCAGGTCCATTTGTGATCACCAAAGTTTTACCAAATAGCCGTTGAGATACATGATCCTGACGCTAACAAAACTTTCAAGGTTAAAAACAAGCGTGTCAAGCACTACTGGGGAGAATCATTTGAGCGACAAAAAGAAAGTGTCACACTTTCAGATCCAGCTTAACGTTCGAGAAGTCAAGTCTGCTGACGACTTTAAACTTAGCGCTCGCAGGGAGGCAACCCATGCAATTTTGTATATATTGTGATTTGGTGTGTTTTATTTTTGTGTGTTTAATTTTTGCAGGTTAGTCATTTCAAGATGGAAGAAGCTCTCGCAAATCTTCACAAGCAATTTCCTTCTCTCCCTCAAAAATCTCTGATGAAAGTTTACAAAGCTCGCTTGGAACGAATGAGACTACTGACGATCCATGGTATTCCTAATGACATTCGTTGGGTAATTGAAGCACGAGTCCGATTGGCAGGTGAGTCTTCTGACTCTTTTATTTCACATCTGCCTGGTTTTGGAAGAAGCACCTATGCAAAGAAACGTAGAGCTAAGCAAATGGGTGTTTGTTTCAAATGTGCACGATTTAATTGCAACACTCGTTGTCGTTCTTTAGGGAATGGTGTCTGATAATCGCGAAGACAAAATTAAATTCATTAGGGATGGCTTGAGTAAGGAGTCTTTAGATGATATATCTTTAACTCTTGAGACGCATCCCAGTGGATATGTTCATATAGCCATTCGCAAATTACATACACAATTCCAAAAGGAAAGACAAGTTAAGTCTCGGGAATCTGACTCAAAAAGACCCTGTTTGCCAATTTATAAGAAAATTGGATGGGAAGCTTGTCCCTGACGCATAGACGTCAATCAAGCCGTTACTTTTCTTGTAAATATTATATCTCTTTGTCTTTTCTTAATAATTGTGATTTGTTTTGTTGTTTTCTTTTATTTTCTCCGACAGGATCCAGACCTTTTTGACTATCACGATATTATTTCGCTACTAATCGTCCTCTGGAAGATACTTGTGCTATTTTTACTCACCCTTTTCAGGTACTATAAATTCAGCCCGTCATTGCACTTTTGAAGGCATCCAGAGTTGAGAAAGAACACATAAAAAAAATGGAAGCCACTTCAAGAAGACGAGTTGAAAACATCTGTGTGTTTTGCGGTAGTAGTGTTGGTACTAAGCCACAATACGTAGAAGCAGCACAGGAATTGGGTCGAGTCTTAGCTGCAAGAATATGCACTTAATATATGGCGGAGGCAATCTTGGACTTATGGGGATCGTTTCAAAGGCTGTACAGGAAGGAGGCAGTCATGTTTTGGGAATCATCCCAAAACCCTTGGCAGAGGCAAATCTTATTGGATCATCAAACGGAGAGGAACTGATCGTGCCAGGTATGTCTGAACGACTGGTAGAAATGATTAATCGTGCCGATGCTTTTATCGCTTTGCCAGATGGCTTGGGCACATTGGAGGAAATTTTTATAGTCCTATCTTGGGCGAACCTGAACATACACCAGAAACCGCTTGGACTGCTTAACGTTGATGGATTTTATGATTTTCTTTTTCTTTGTGTGTTTCTTGATGATGCTCGGAGAAATGGGTTCGTGTCAAAACCTATGAAAGAACTCTCTTCTCTGCCAGAACTGCTCCCGATCTAATAGACCAACTCATAGCCTATGAACCACAAGTTGACCCTATCCTTTCAAAGATAAATTGGTCCGAGGACGATCGTGGTAAGAGGCGTCGGGTTAATCTGGATCTTAACCTTTAATTCCTGTAGAATTTCAGCTAACCAGGTATTATCTTCTAAACTCTTTTTCTACTGTTTAAGACATTGGGGACAATGTCTCATTTAGGTTTGGGGGAGGGAATTAGTTGATCAGTACCTTGTGTTTTAGTTGTGTGTTATTTTTTATTTTTAGTCCAAAATTTTCGAAAAATACAAAAAAAATTGGAAAATTTTCAAAAATTACAAAAATATTTTTTTGTTTTTTTTTGTTTTTATTCTGACTAAAAAGGTGAAATTGGTAAGAGATAGCTGAGTAAGGAGTTTCCACTCCTGAGACGTATCTCAAACCTATTTCGAAAAAGTTAATTTTTGTTTATTTCCTTTTGAATTATTTAATTTGTAAATTCTCCATAAAATTGACTAAAATGAATCTTCATATGCTCAGTTGACATATTATCAACATACATGGTAACATACGGACATGAGCTAAAATTGAAAAGTTTGTAATATTCAGTGCTCTAGTTTAATTGGAGGAAATCTCAAAAAGCAATGGTTTAAAAAAAAAAAAAAAAATCCGAGATCCGAGTTATTAAGTCTGTAAGGGTGTTTTAACACCTAGTGCCCTAAAACCAACTGGTTTGGGAGTCACTGGCCCAAAGCTCGTTACATGGATCGAAGATGCTGCAAAAATATATATATATTAAAGTCTGGGTAATTAAGTCCGTAGGGGTGTCTTAACACCTGGTGCCCTAAAGCCAACTGGTTTGGGAGCCACCGACCCAATACTCGTTACATAGATGGAAGATATTGTATATAAATAAAAAATAGAGAAAAATCAAAGAAAAAAATCAGAAAAATGAAAAATTATTCCATTGCTGCAAAAAGGTGTGAATTCTGATAAAACTTTAGGACAAAAATATTACTCTCTTATCAACTGCACTTATGACTGTTGTGGGCAAAAATGAGTTGTTTAATATTTTGTTGGCTGTGTATATGGAGAATGGTAAAAATAATCGGAGAATTTACTTATTCGGTAATTTAGAATGAAACAAAACAACTAGTAACTTGGAGTAGAAGTTTCACCTGATTAGTCACTAACTTCTTTATTCTCTTTTCTCTTTTCTTTTTGCTTTTGTGTGCATTAGTTTCACTACTTTTTACTTTTGTAAAATGTTTGTGGGTATCATTACTGTAAACCCTCACGAGACTACAACTCGTCCACTAGGGACACCTAGGGGTTTAAAGGCTTGTTGCATATGCTAAATGCAACCGTGATCCCTACGAAAGTGGCTTAGTTTAATTTTAATTTTATTTTGTTGTTTTGCTCGAGGACTAGCAAAATGTTAGGTTTGGGGGTGTGATGAGCGGAAAATATATCAATATTTACCGCCCCTTTAACTTAATATTTTGTTTAGTTTCTCGGGTTTGATGAATGTTTTGATGTGTTTTAGTTTATTTTGCAGATAAAATAATATCGGGTCTCATGAAATCATTTAGGATGAAATATGGGTCAAATAAGGGCAATTATTGGACTTGATATTTTAATTTTGGAGATTGGAAACTTGAAAGGGCGTTTTGACGAAGTGCAGTTTTGGAAATTCCAGTTTTGCGCATCTGTCGTATTTTGGGAATAACTTTTTACTCAGATATTGGATTGAGCTGATTCAAGTTCCAGATTAAAGAAGACTCAAAGATCTACAACTTTGAAAGACAAAATAATTTCGAATTCTGAAGATTTCATGCCCGAAATTGATGAACCATCCAGAAGTGTGTAGTGTGTAATTATTAAAGTCACTTTCAATCATTTTCAAAGCAAAAAATAAATTAATAAATAAATAATAAAAATTATCAAATCATCACCAAACATGATAAGAGATTAGTGGAGCAATTAATAATGGATTTGGTGGAGCAATTAGTGGAGCAATTAATAATTGATTTGGTGGATGATTTGATGGAGGCAAAATTTTGCCTATAAATACCAAGCCATTTCATTTGTAAAATTCATACTTTCTTCTAAGGAATTCCTTAAGAATACTAAGAAGATTGTATCTTGTTTGTTTATTTACAGCTTTCAGTAATTAATTTTCGTTTTCGCACTTTCTTTTCTTTACTTTTCAGTTTTTACTTTCCGCAATTTACTTTTACGCACAATACTTTTCTTTCTTTAATTTTCAGTTTTTACTTTTCAGTAATTAATTCAGCAATTTACTTTTCAGCAATTTACTTTCAGCAATTTACTTTTCAGTATTTACTTTCAGCATTTAATTTTCAGTATTTAATTTCAGCATTTACTTTCAGCATTTACTTTTCAGTATTTAATTTTCAGTATTTTACTTTATGTCTTTTATTTTATTTAAGTTTTTTTTACTACCCGTAAATATGTGTCGTAACTAAGCCAGTTATCTGGGGTTGTGATGAAATCCAATATCACAGTTTTATAAGGGTTAGATTATAGCTTGGGTAATATAAAGATTTATTTATTGAGTCTTAACTTAATGCTTTTTCATTAATGGCCATTAATAAAATTGATCTGGTAAATCTAAAATGAACTAGATATAGGGATTTTAGTTTCAGCCTTAGACTCAATAGCCCACGATCTTCCTTGAGGATAGATAACCCTTTAATAGATTTCCTTACAGGATAGGAATATACCTGTCGGGCGGGGGTAGCCATAATTGGGACTTAAACTTAATGAATCTAGATAATTTGGTTGACATAGACATATGGTTCAATTGGGTTAAACTGGGTATTTGTGTCTGACCATCGACAGAGGCTTACACATAATTTAGTGTTCCAGGTTAATAAATCAATATATTACCCAACTTTAAGATAATCACTTCATCTTTAAATGATATTGGAAGAAATCACAACCCTAGATATTTTTTAATATTGAATTTTCTTAAAACCTATTTTTTCGACAATTTTATTTACTTGTTTTTAAATTTAGAATCGTCACCATTTCAAATCAATCAATCAACTTGTTAGATATTAGTAATCATTTGACCTCATAAAATTAATAGATTAGATATTAAGTCCTCGTGTGATCGATATTTTTATACTACTTGAACGATACATGCGCTTGCGTTATACGTGTGTGTTTACGCCGGTCAGCGACGCGAACCTAATTTCCAGGTTCTGCACTGGTTCTTCAAGTTTTTCCTTAGCCAAAATACATCCCCAATACTTCCATATCAATTCTTATCACATAAACCATGTTATTAAACTTAAATAATACTCACAACACTATTACAACCACTAATATTCAATCCACTAACTTCACTTAATTCTTCCCAAAATTTAGTAAGTTGGGATTTTACCCCAATCACCATTTTTAGCACAATAAACATTCATTCACCATCACATCCAAGCCAATCAACCTACTCTAATCATCAAAACTTAAAAACTCCAAAATAAGAAAATGGGTCAAATGGGTTTCTTACCTCTATTTCCTTGTTTTCTATAATCCCTCATGTATTCCATGATTTCCCTTATTTTTCTTTACTTGGTGAATGGCATTGGACCCTTGCTACCTCTTCTTTCTTCTTCCTTCCTCATTTTCTTCCTCTCCCTCACGTCTTCTTCTTTCTTTTCTTTTCTTTTCATTTTTTTTTTTGTGAATTAGTGAATAGTGAACTCTTTATATAGTGGGGTCATTTGATATTTAGAAAGTTGGAGAAGAGTGTGGAAGTTTGGAGAAAAATTGAGATTTTTGCATTTGGGTCTGAAATTACCATTCATTAGGATTTTGACTTATGTTTTTGACCAGCTTCTGGTCTGAATTTGGGAAAATGTTCAACGCGGAAGTTGTAGGTCTCGATCTCAGATTTCTGATGATATAAAATTCATAAAAATCGGAGTTCATATAAAAAAGTTACACCCCAAATACAATGAGCTGTCCAAAGGGAACTCTGTACAGTCTTGTCCCGGGACTTCGAGAAATTTACCGATTGTCCCCAAAGTCGTTCCATGAGTATATTTGAGTCTCAATATAATTTATTTTATTGAGACTACCGGTCGTTATAAATTCTCCCCTCCTTAAATAAGATTCGTCCTCGAATCTTTTCTAAACTTGAGACCCTGCCATAGATCAGAGGGTTTACGCGCTCTCTTCCTATACCACTAGCTGAACTGACTTTATACTCATAACTATATTGTTTCATCTGCTAGGACTCTTACTTTTCTGTAAACTAACTCACGCTCGCCTCAGTTTCCCCCTTATCTTGGCTTCTGTTTCATACCTTGTACTTCTAAATTCTTAATTGAGAGGGGGACTCTTCATCCTGTTCCTATAACTTCTGCTGGTTACTTTACACTACGGCCATGTTAAAGTCTTTTATGATGCACCAAGTAACCTCATTCCTAAATCTTTCATTATACTTTGTTTATTCTAGCTCATATGTTTTTATATTGTAATAGGTTTCTTCTGTTAATAATTTAATTTTTTTTAATTTTTTAATTTAATAATAAAAAATAATAATAGAGATATTTTAATTTTATAAATTAATAATAACAAATTAGTTGTGGAGATTATGTTTATTGTAAATAATTTAATAGTATTTTTTTAATAGGATAATTTAATATGTTTTCTTGTTATAATGGAATTATCATAAATTATAATATATATTTTTATTATAATTTAATAAATTTTTTAATTTAATTTTATAACTTGAAAATAATTTTGGAATGGTAAATTATAAATAAATATATAATTTCCAATTAATTGTCCGTTTCAAAAGATTGAAAATCATTTTCTCGTGAAAAAAATGAAAAATAAAAATATTAAAGCGATGTCATTTTAGAGAACCAATCGGGCAAAAACATACTCGGATCCCGTCTCGCCTAATTGATGGTAGCGATATTTAAAAACGGAAGGCTGGAAACAACAGGTCACAGCTCCAAATCTTTCCGGTGGCTCATCTTCTTGAAATTGAAAGTTGCTTTTACAATTCCCAGATTTGGAAGAAGTTGCAATGTTTTATTTAAGCAAAATTGAGCACACATTGCGGCTGCCGCCTCATCTTCTTAGCCTTCCTCTCGACGAATCTATCAAACTAGAGCTAGAAAAAATTTTCTTAGATAAGGTTTGTCGGATATATATGCTCTTTTATTTTATTTTATTTTTTAAAAAAAATTTATATTGATGAAAAATAATAATGTGATGAAGGTAATTGCAAACTTGGGACTTTGTGTTTCTGTTTATGATATAATAGAAATTGAAGGCGGCTTTGTATATCCAGGAGAAGGTGCTTCCACTCATACGGTATATCTTCTTTCCATTCCTATTTAAGCTTGTACCAGTCACTTGTGGAATAATGATTGCTTTTTTCTATATATGATTTGAATCTTCTCTTTTGCCTATTCTTACAATACTAACATCCCTGTTAAAAGACTCCCAAAAAAAAAAAACACGACCTTGTATTGGAGTTTGTGTCTTTCTTTGTCTTTTAGCTCCTTCCTTACCTTACTAACATCTAGACATTTTTGTGTGTGTGTGTGTGTTTGTGTCTATCTATATTATAAAGCACAATGGTGTTGGAGGAAAGAGAGTGCATCCAACGGCTCTCTTTATGTGGCTTAATTAACGGCTCAGATCATTTCATTGGTAATTGGAGGAAAGAGAGTGAATTTGATTGATGGAAATGGTCAAAATTTTCAAATTTTCAAATAAAAAAATAGAAAGTTAAAATAAAATCATTTAATTTTGTAACAACGTGCCGTAGGCACGGGCCAAATACTGTAACACCGTGCCGTAGGCACGGGCATCATTTAATTAAAAAATAAAATCATTTAATTCTGTAACACCATGCCGTGCCGTAGGCACGGGCATCATTTAATTAAAAAATAAAATAATTTAATTCTGTAACACCGTGCCGTAGGTACGGGCCAAATACTATAACACCGTGCCGTAGGCACGGGCAAAAACTAGTATATATATATATATATAATTGTCTAATTTATTAAAATGAGAGATCCCTCATTAGGAGGGAACTATATATATATATTGTGGATGTCTAAGGTAAGTTGAATGAGTGTTTGTGTTTCTTCTAAAGATTTGAATTTTTTTTTTTAAAGTTTGGTGATTTTGGGATATTTCCATCATGTGCTAAGTGCTATGAGTTGTTGCATAAAATTACAGATTAAAGACACTGCCATTTCCGTAAATTGTTGGTTGCATTGATTACTGCTTTTGTTGGTTGGGCAGGTGAAGTTTAGATTGATGGTGTTTCGTCCCTTCGTGGGAGAGATTATTTCTGCCAAACTTAAGGAATCCAATGCAAATGGTTTGCGCTGTATGTGTAATCAATACCTCACTGCTTTATGACTTTGATTTAGTCAAATATATATATGCAAGTTGTACTTATCTGTCCTTATTTTGAAAGAAAATTTACTTTTATTTTGTATAAGAACATTTGTATTTAAAACAAGTTTGCATTGTATGTATGGATTTTCTCGTATTTTCTTGTGAGCTGGAGGGGAGTTTAATTTTGTTGTTTAATTGTTCCACGTTAAAAATTCAATTAAGGACTGTACATCATCTGGTCCATGGTGGTGATTACTGAGGCCTTGATGTTTCAGTTGGGGAGTCATCCATTTATCCATAATGGCAGGCTTGCACTCTGATAGCTGACTGTCCTTGCTACTGGCATCTTCCTAGACATGCTAGATTCCTATGAGGATGCAGTGAAGACCACAACTCTATTATCTATGAACATTTACTTTCTAAAGTAAAAGAGTTTATGAGTCATGGTTTTAGTTTCGCATAATGCTCCGTGTATCTCATGCATATGCTGGTTGGTAAAGCTCAATTCATGTTATTGATGAGACTTGTTCTTGATTTGGATCCTTATATACTTGCTTGGTTAACTTAGGAATTAGGGATTTGTCTGTCTGGAAAACTTTTTCACTTAATGAGGACAAGAAAAAAGCCTTCGTTAACTAATGCTATTTTTTTAAAGAAAACTTTACTCTTTCTCCGAACAGACATCGTCAACTAATATTAATGGTTTAAATACGAAGTCTTATGCTGGTTCTGATTGGGGCCACTCTTGTTAGTCCTAGGCAATATTCAACATGGTCTCAGTTATTTGAGTCATCTGGATTAGTTCTCTTCTGCCTCCCCATTTTGTCAGGATTTTTCTTGTCAAACCATAGGCCATTCTACATTTCCTGTTGCCTCTCCATTTTCCAATTGAAAATTTATATAATTATTGCACCTTTCACTTGTATGACATTTGCTCTGTTTGATGGTGCATTGATTTGTTTTTCTATCTTTAAGATTGTCTTTTAAGGAAAAAAATCGAAAAACAAAGGGAGCTGGTATTTCGAAGCTCATAACTTTATCAATGATGATGGCATGGATTAGTTGTCCAGTCCTAGATGGTTGATGGAAGTGAACCATGCTAACACCCAACATATTAATCTTCACTAAGCAGGTGCTTGCTTTGTTGTAAAAGTTATGTGCTTGGTCCAATGATAGATTTTGAAGTCAGCATTCAAGACTTAATAGTTAATATGGCTGAAAAATTCTTCACAGATTTGTTGATTAAGAAATTGGTATACAATAACTTGTTCCCGACATTTTCTTGAACTCATTTTCTAAATTTTTCTTGTAGCCATAATAATCAGTGAAATTGAACATTTGCTTGTCATATGGTGGTCAAAGTTATGCAAGAACTTTAGTTTATCCTTGTATAAGTTACTGTGTGATCAGTCCTATTGTCATTTCTTGTTACATGACAAGTATGCATCTATTATAAACTATATTTCTCTCCTTGGTGAAGTAACTAAGTTCAAACTCGTGTTTTCTAAATTCCATGATCTACAGTGTCCCTTGGATTTTTTGAGGACATTTACATTCCTAGTCATCTTTTACCAAGTCCATCTCGTTATGAGCCTGACCCTTATAGAAGGTGAGGTTCCTTTCCTGGTTTATTCTATTTTTGTAAACTGCAATCGTACTTGTCTGTACATTTCAAAATTATATTCTTCTTTATGTCCTCTGTTAAAACATGTTTGCACGATGATAGACTTTCATGCTTTGGGTTATATCTACAGGTATGAAGTCAGATGGGTATGGGAATTTGGAGATACAAAATATCTTATTGATGGGCTAGATGAGGTTTGTGCTTTTGTGCTATTTCTATCAATATCCTCAAACTTCTAAGTTCTAATGTGCTCATGTATAATGTATGCTGACTTTAGATTTATTAATGCCAGATAAAGTTTCAAGTTCTCTGTGTTAATTATCCTTCTATTCCAATTGAGCTAGCAGAAGGATCAAAGCCATTCGCACCAATGATGATTACTGTAAGTACTACCTTCAAACTTACTTATTTGACTGGTGGTTGTCTCTGGATGTAGTATTATCTTAATCCTTAATTTTCTCTAAAGGATTTATGACGTAGAGACTAACAGCCTGCAGACTAAAAATGTTTGTTATTTTGAGAAAGCTTCCATGATGCTAATGCTTTCATTTGAGCCCAGAACCATCTACTTGATTGCTTTGCTGGTCAGTCCGTGGAGTTTCCTCTCACGAAACTTATACAAGTTCATAAAAGAGAATCTTCATCATCATGGGGTTGAATCTTGAATGTTTTTGAACTGATACTGTTAGTGAAATCAGTTGATACCCGCACTCTCTTTGTTCTAGAATTATTAGACTGTGCTAACATATAGTTGTGCTTACTAAGCATAACTGTGAATGTGATTTTCCACACTCTTCCTCTGTTATATCTGATGCTATCTTTGGTATATTATTCTATTTCCTTTTAGTACTGGGCATACATTTGCTGCTTGCATCGTGGATATGGTATGAATAGTTGTCGAAGGCCCGTCTTAGGCTCAGGCTCAAACCACTGCGCCTCATGAAGGGTTAGGCCAGGCGACCTTTATCAGGCGCGTGCCTAGGCACAAAGGCACGCACCTTTTAGATGCGCCTAGGCACGCTTTATTGAAATGCGTGGAAAAAACCTCTATCTGAATTAACCCAGCCAACTCGAATTCAAGTTGTATTACATTTCTTTAATAAATTAAGATAGATTTTGGGGAGAGCTTTAAATTTCAACAAACACATTAATTTATATTATTGCAATTGTTTTTGATATATTTTTAATGATTTCCCTTTATTTTAGTTTACTGGATACTTGTATTTTTTCTTTGGCAATTTGCGCCTCACCTTCATTAGGCGCAAGGCCGCACCTAGGCCTATGACTCTTTCTGCCTTAGTGCGTTTTGCGCTTTTAACAACACCATATATGATATATATATATATATATATATATTTATAACAGGAACTTTCAGAAAATACCTAGCAAGAAAGGCCAGCCTTATAGACTACTAGTTTAAAGACTGTTGCTCAAAATAACTTTGTCACATATTTCTTGTAGGTTTGTAATTGCATTATCGTATGTAATCATACACAAAATCCATGTTCCAATTGTGATAAGTTCGTTATTCATCCAGAAGAATCTATAAAATTTGAAGACTTGTATTGTTATCGGTTTATTTATAGTTTTGAGTACATTGTATATGTTATTAACACGAAACGCTTCATGAAAATTTCACGGATTTCCCTGATCTCAAAAGTTTTTACAAGGCTTGTCCCAGTATATTGCATTTGGTTGTTGAAGTCTAATTATTATTTGATGTTTGCAGGGATCAATTGATTATGATGGTCTAGGTCCAATTTCATGGTGGGAGGATGCTGATAAGGTTTCATCACAACTTGAGGTTTCTTAAGCTTGTGACTGGGTTCTATGAAGTAAGAAGAAAAGCAACCAAATTATATCTCTATCAAGCTTGGAGATAAGTAACTTTTAGTTGTCTTACAGGACACTAGTAAAAATTAATTGGGAAGGGTGAAGTTGATATTTTACATGGTTGAGAATAAAAAATTCTAAATTATATCTCAAAATTCACCAAAAATCACTCAAAATCATTTATTGATGATTGAAAAATATTAAACAATTTAATAGTTTTATTATCTCAATAACAATTGAAATACCCCCGTTCATAGAAGTCATTAATAGTTCATTAGGTGGCTACTTGGGTCTAACGTACTGTCTTCTTTGATAATAAACACTCTGATTTTGCAAGTAATATGACTCACAGGCACCATTTCATGTAGAGTTTAGGGAGTTTATAAATTAAGATATAAATTAGTGTTTCAATATTACACTAACTTATATTTAACGCTAGTTTATACTTTAACAAAATTATAATATCACACAATAATCATATATTCTAGTTCTTGTTCTACCGCTGATAAACTAACTTATAAAAGCTGATATACTAACAAGATTGTCCCCCAAACCTTAATAGCTGAAAGTAGTTAAAAATTTTCTAAACAATTGATCTATTCCCTAAAGCATTAATTATTAATGTATGGTGCCTCATGCCAAAACATATTCCAAATTTAAAAAAAAATATGAAGTAAATCCTATTTCAATTAAAATTATAGGGTTATAATCCTTATAGGACATCTCTAGAGTCTTTCCCCCCATTAAAATATGATTAAAAACTATAGTTGGATTAAGAAGCTTGGGACGTCTAAAATTTAAAAACATATTTGGACCAATTTGTAACACTTCAGCCCCTCTCCAGTTTTTTAAAATTATTTTTAGGCACTTTAAAAATATTAAAAATACCACATATATTTTTGTATTTTTTTCCCATATATCATATATATTTGCAGACTTTTACATAAAGTTTGTAATTATTCTTTCATTTTTTTTCTTTAAATAGAATTGAGAATTAAAAAAAGAATAAGTTATTATTATTATTATTATTATTATTATTTCTTTCACCAATTATTTTTTTTAGTGAAAATTTATCTATTATCTTTTAATTTAGTGTAGGGTGGGTTGTAAAGTAGTTTTTTAAGTACATATTTTGGAGGGGACAACGCCCTCATGGGTGCGGGGACAATGCCCTCAATCAAAAAGGAAATTCGTATCAAATAGGTTTCTTCTCATTCGAAGTCGTTTGAACGAAGTTCGTTTGAACATGCTATATATCATTTGAACGGTCAATTCACAACCTTTCAGGTTTGTGATTCAATAGGTTCGTTCGAATGAGAAATCTTTCGTTTGAACGAAAGAGTAATTTCCATAAATCCGTTATACAATGAACATTAAAGAAATCATTACAAATGATTAAAATGTGATTTATCATTCATAACTATTGGTTTCATATAAATACTTCATGTGTTTTAGTGCTAAACTATTTTGAATAATCCATGTTTCTTTTATTTTCTATGCATCACACCAACCTAATTAAAAGAGTGTTCTTGATTCTTTTGATTTAATCACAAAATCAACAACAGCAACTCCGTTGTATCATAAAATAATTTTTTCCGTACAAACCCTGTGATTTTGTGGCTTATAACCAGATGATGTAAATATTTTTTAACAGAAACAATCTCGTACCCAGTCATGTCTAAATACATTTTTTGCTACAACACATATTATAGTAAATAGTTTATATAACCAAACAATGATAAATTATTTTCTAATATATATATTTTGTAGGAAATTCTCTAAATATATGTATATTTATAGAGTATCTTATTAGAAGACTTGTCTCTTGATATGTGTCCTTTGAGAAAGACATGAATTAGATGGATATGTCCCTTAGAGTGAAAGAATATAACCTTTAAGTTCAAAGGATATATTGGAGGACTATAACTTTTAAAATGATTACATCCTTAAACTAAAATGTGTCTTTCAAAAGCAACCCTCTATGTATATAAATAGACCCCCATGGGTTCATTTTTTTTTCCAATTAATTCCATTCAAAGTTAGACATACTTAGAGAGTTTAAGTCTAGAGTTTGAATATGATTTCCACCATTATTCCTAGTTTAAAGTTCTTGATCAAAAGGGGTGCTCCATAATCAAGAAGTCATCAAGAATCTTGGAGGAATATTAGTGTAGACATTGCATTTTAAGGAAGTTCGGAAAGTTACAAGATTAAATGTTGGAAGGGAAAGAAACTTTAGAGAAATCGAAAAACAACCAGGTCCCGACCGGACATCTTCTATGTCCGACCAGATCTCTCTCAGTTATAAATATTCGGCCGAACATCACCTATGTCTGACTAGACCTCTCTTAGACATAAACAGCCGGCCATATATATATTGGAAATCTCAAATCTGGCTGGACATAATGCACCTATTAGTTATCTGATACAGTAGTTGGATTATGCCAAACAGCTAATGGATTTAACTATGATTATTTCATTTTAAATCATGTTATTATCCCGTGAAGCTTATGCCTACTTAAAGAAAGTGAAATGAGTGAATTGTGGGAGAATGGAACAAGAACAAGAACAGAACGAAGAAAATATAGTGAATTGAGAACAAAAAGAAGAGTGAGTTGATTAAGCAAAACAAAGAGCTGAGAGAAAATACTGTGAGAAGTCCATGGAGTTTCCCTTTTTCCGGTGAGTGATTCAACAAATTGACCGATTTTCAAATTCAATGTAATGATTCCCAACCGACACAGTGCTATTATTAATAATAAAGTTATATCTTCTACTTATATTATGTAAGTTTCCTAGACATGCCACATGATCTCTAAGCGTGATTCGTGTGTGAATAAAATCAAAAATAAGTTGCGGAGTGTTGGACAGTTATGACCCATAGCATCACTATTTGTACAGATCATGGTGTTGTTGTACAAATTAACTATGTGACAAAGGAAATTGCTCTTTTATCATTTGTAATTAGATTACCAAGATGTACAAATGATGAAAGGTCCATATGATTAGTTCCGGATTGAGATGATATGAGACATTATCAATCCACGAAGGTTTAATCATTAAATATCTCTAGTCGTAGTATTATCGAGATTGGACATCGATAATGCGGAATAGACTAGTATTACACTTGTGCGCGTTGTGGGAGCATAACAACATAGTTCTCATATATTTGGGTATATGATACTCATGCAAGTGTAATATGAGGTTTTTTTTTACCGATGGTACGGAAACAGCTTCACTCTGGATAGACCTCTCGGAATTCCATTGGTAGTATGACTATATGTCTATGGAAGTCCGAATCAGGGTAGGTGTATTTGGTCTTAATCTGAGACTTGCACCGCTAATACCTGCGACAATCAATATACTTTGGTTTTGGTCGTCCAGGGCTTTAACAGGTTCTGTGTACGCCTCTTCTGGGTATATTGAGAATCGTAGTGTATTGGGTGTGATGTCGAGATGGAAGTATCACTCCAGTCATAGTGGAGATGATGATCACGTAGGATACGAAACTGGTGCTCTTATATGCTGCAGCTATCGGGATATTATGACTAGGTCATGTTTATCCGATTATAGAGACTAGTTACCAGAGATCCGATATGTGCTTCGTACGGGGCAGACATAATTCCAGCCCCAGGCCTTGCACGTGACATCCGATGCTGGATCGAAATACGCAATACTACGTATACTACGCCTGATATAGATAACATATTCCAGTAAGAATATTTCTGGAGAATTGGGTAGGCACGGTGCTTTGCTAGAAGCCAACAATGTCTTGTAAATCGGTAAAAACGTAGTACTAGGTACGTACGTGTTCAGATAGTCCGACGACCGGATTTACTGCCAACATATCCGGGGAACTCATGGGTCGCTTCCCGAAGATTCACCGATGACGTATGACTCGCACTTTATTAATCTCGGATTAATTAATGAGAGAGATAAAATTAATCTGGTATTAATTACGGAGATATTTTATCTGGGATAAAATATTATTTAAAGAGAGAGAACGATTATTTTGGAATTAATTGATAAAATGATATATTCGATATATTATACGAAATTGGATTTCGACGCGAAATTAAAATTAGATTTTAATTATACGAAATTGGATTTCGACGCGGAATTAAAATTAGATTTTAATTCGGGCGAACGAGTTAATTTAGAATTAATTCGCTAGCGATGTGAATAGTAATTTTGCTAGGCAAAATTATTTAATTGAATTTGATTTAATTACGTCGCAACAGAAAATTCGTTTATTCGGAATTAGCGAACCCGAACCCGAGCCCGAGAGTGTTTGCGGGCCCACTCATATTTCGAATCGAGTGGGGCCCACATGTCACATCAAGCGTCAAATCACTAGTCAACTTTTGTCACTTTGATTGATGAAAGTTGATGGGATTTGATGGTTGAGTGTGAAACACTCTAATGTGATGGTTGAAATACATTTACCATTTATTATTTTGTATTTGACTTTTCAATTTGTGTATTAGATACACAACTCAACAAATCATCACAACTTCTTCCTCTCCCTCTCAAACTCTCGGCCAAGGGCCAAATCCTCTCAAAATTGTTCTCCAAAGCCGAGAACAAGGAGAAGCATTAGGGAAGAATTTGCGGCAAATTTTTCCAAAGTGCTAGCACACTTTAGGAGTCTTACGAAGGTGATAGGGAAACCCACCCGTGGGCATTGAATCACAACTTAATGCTTGGAGCTTGGAGGACATCCATGGCCGAATTTTGGAGCACAAACAAGGAGCAAAACCGTGAGCTTCCAAGGAGAGTTTTTGTTGTTCCTCGCATCGCCAAATCCGATCAATGTAAGTATGATTCCGCCATTCTTCATTGTTGTATTCGCACATGTTTCTTGCTTGAAATCGATCTCGGGACTATAGTAGAAGCCCAACAATGGTATCAGAGCCATTTTGAGCATGAAATGAATTTAGGGTAAAATTTGGGTAAAATCAATTTGAGCATGATTTGATAAAATTGATTGATTGAGTATGCTTGAATGATGATGTATTGAAGTTGTATATGATCAATTTCATGAAATATTGATTTGATCAATTTTTCCTCAATATGTGAGGCTTGGCCGAATGTATGCAATGCCCTAATGTCATGGTATTTTTTATTTTTTGATCATGGGATGAGTTGGAAAACATTGGGTAATGTTGATTGTGGATTTAATTGGATTGAAACCGAATCGAACAATAAAAACCCCCAAATGCCGAGACTTGATAAGCATGGAAAATGATGTGATTTTTTGATTCAAATGTGTTGGACATATGTTGATGATAATGAGCATAATTAATTGAGTGAATTAGTATTTTGGAAATGTTAATTTGGTAATTAATTATGGCTATACACTTTAAATTATTTAATTGTGAAATTTGGAATTTTGTAAGTTAATTAATTGGGCCAAATTTGGAATTGGGCTTTTAAAGTTGTAATTGGGCTTGGTTGGGCCAAGTTTGGTTTAGGCTAATTGGTTGGATCCAATTGGGCCCAAAACCATATCCATAAAGTCCAATTATGACTTAATGGCCCTTTAACTTTAATTAGGCCTAATGGGCCTAAATTGATTTCTTGGCATATAAGGGTGATTCTTTAAATGGGCTTTGGTATTTGGGTTTGACCCATATTGACCAAAAGTCCATGCCTAAGAAATTAATTAAAAGTCCATTGAACTTTAAATTAAATTGACATTGGATGTTAATCGGGCTTTGAGACCCGTAACGATTAAATTTAGAATCTAAGTCATAAAGGCACATTAAAAAGTGTAAATATTTAATTTGGAATTAAATAATGAATTAGTATTAAATACAAATTAAATTGGATTTAATGTTGTAGTTTAGTATAATTCAAGAATTCGTACTTTGAGTACTTATTCGCAAAACGAGTTTGACTCACGCAAAATCAAATCGTTGTTTGAACATTGGATGGTCATTAATATTCAGATTAATAATTGGATTAGATTGATTGATAACATGCTTGTGTGATACATGGATGCGATGTATGAATAATGCATATCGGATGGATATTAGATGGGTGAGGACAATTTTGGAAATTATTGTAATAAATTTAGAATTTATTAAATTGGACATGCGTGTCCAGCCTATTACCTCCTTACTCTTTGTATTTCTCTTCTCACCTATTCCCCTCAATGTAAATGAGGTTTCTTTAGAAGTTTTATGTAATCGGGTAGAAGTAATACTTGTGCTAGCGGTAGAGAGGAAATGGAGAGATTTGTTCTAGGAACAATGTGTTTAAATATCCATCCGCATATCATTATTATATTTATTTACTTACGCGCCTTATTATGAGTTTAGAGTGCATGCTTAAGGGTGTATGATGATGAGACCTTAACAAAGATAATTAATTGGTTGCCAATTACGCGAAAAACCCTCAAAACATATTAAGCGTTTTTCCTTCCATTGAGTGATTCTTACTCAAGATCCAAGACTGGCACTGGTTTGTTGGCCAAAGTCAAGACCTTTGTCCGTCGCGGATGTGTTTGAATCATGAAGGCTTTGTTCCATATCGGTGTCTTGTCCAAGTTGTGATTTGTTGGCCAAAGTCAAGATCACTTCTTGTCCATCGACATTGATTACAAAGCTTTCCATAGTCAATGGGTTCCGCGTAACTGGGATCACTAAGTTTGTTGTGCCAAAGCCAAAGCTTAGTTGATTCAGAGGAAAAAAGGTTAGGCAATATATTGGATATATTGACATATATAAGATATATGTTTTGGACTTGGATGTCCACCTACTGGATTTAGGAATTGGATGGGATCCAATTGATCTTAGAGATCTATCTAGTTAATTATCATACAATTTGTTGGCCAAAGTCAAGATTGTGTGTTATTTAACGGGATCCTAGCCCACTAGGAAACAATGTTTCCCGAGTACTCAACAGAGGGTTAGAGGCTCGCCGAAAAATAGTGGGAGGCAAGTATTAATTTGCAATTTCGTTTAGTTACTTGCCATACGCGCTCATTTCAAATTTTTCGTCAATATAAATTAATATATTAGTTGGACTAATATGTAATGTTGTTTTTAATAAACAGTTGGACTGTATTCAAACTATTTCATTTATAGTTGATTATATAATTGGATTATAATAATCAATATATTTGAATTAACTATTTCAATTAATAGTTGATTTTATAATTGGATTATAGTAATCAATATAATTGAATTTAACCAATTAAATAATAGTTGATTATATAGTTGGACTATAGTAATCATTATATAAAATAGTACCTAAAATCGTTGATTAAATAGTTGGACTATTAGAATCAAGATAATTGAAAGATTAGTGTTTAAAACATAATCCTGGGTGAAAATGTATTTAAACGACTTTAATTTTCAAATTGGGAATAAAACTTCAGGATAGTCCTGAAAACTGAGAAGTTATTCTATTTGATAGAGTAACATCTTGGGCCTAAGCCCAGAGTTAAACAAATAGTAGAGCATGATCTTTGGAAAATTAATGTGATGATAACTTTAGTGCTTAATCCATTATGCTTTCCGCCAAGACTCCTTAATTTCTTATTCAGAACTAAGGATTAGATCCTTATAGTATGATAATGAAATTGAAGGATCTTCATGGATCTATCCTTAGATCTTAGAAGTACAAATTGCAATAGTAAACCCTTGGAGAGTTAATGGCTATGCTCAAGGAGACAAAACCAAAGTTTGCAATAGGCAAGAAGCGCAAGGCGCATCTTACTTCGATATTCTAGAAGGCCAAGGCTTGGCCAAAGGCTTCTGGGTGTGGAAAAGGGTCAAAGGCAAGATCATTATAGTCTTCTGGGAAGACATATGACATATCCCAAGATGTCTGCCTAAACTGTGGCAAACGGGGTCACTGGAAGTGTGACTGCCGTATGGACAAGGCAGACATGAAGGAAGTGAAGGCGGTGCAAGGCTCCGACATCAAATATGTTAGTCATAAACATGTTCACTACTAGTATTAAAATTGGATTTTAGATACTGAGTGTGGTACATAAATATGTACTGATGTGCAGAATCTGCTAATAAGCAGGATACTGACTTCAGATGAGATTGATCTGCGAATCGAAAACGAGACGACAGTCGCTGTTTTAACCGTAGAAACCTAAGTTTAGGAACTACCCTTTGGGTGTGTACTTAAATTAGGAAACTG
This sequence comes from Zanthoxylum bungeanum, assembly GCA_019454045.1. Classification (NCBI taxonomy): domain Eukaryota; kingdom Viridiplantae; phylum Streptophyta; class Magnoliopsida; order Sapindales; family Rutaceae; genus Zanthoxylum; species Zanthoxylum bungeanum. The sequence goes on along the minus strand of SKCR01021046.1, from coordinate 27,329 downwards.
TTACTATGTAATTAGTTTGACTAGAAACATTATCTCTATATCATAGTATAATCCGTTGCGGATATACCTTTATATTCTAGAACACTAAAGTGTTTTATTTTATAAAGATGATATTGAGATAAACACATTAGATGTGAATAACAATATTTATATTTTGAATATAAATAAATCTCAAACGTATAACATGACAAACAAATAGCTCAAACTGATTAAATCAGTTGAAACTTATATGTGGCATTGTTGTCTGGGACACAATAAAAAAGACTCGTATATCCACACTTTCGAAGAGTGGGTACTAGGAAAAATTTGGTTCTATTCAAATGATGTCTACAAATCTAGTTTATTAGGCAAAGTGCCTAAAACACCTTTACTTGGTAAAAGTGCAAGTGCCACCGATCTGTTAGCCCTCGTTCATAGTGACGTAAGTAGGCCCATGTCTAGCTAGGCTAGAGGTGGATATGAACACTTCGTAACCTTTACGGATGTGGCATCGCGTTATGGTTATATGTTTCCTTTGAAACAAGAATCGGAAACTTTTGATTAATTCAAAGAGTTTCGACACGAATTAGACTAAAAGATTGGCTAAAGTATCAAAACGTCACGGTTAGACCATGATGAAAATAATTAAGCAATAAGTTTCTCATATACTTGAAAGAGTATAGTATTCTTTCAATAAGGACTCCTCCCGGAACACGTCAATTTGACGGTGTGTCCGAACGAATAAACCAAATTTTGTTGGACATGATAAGGTTATTCATGAGTCGATCTGAGCTACCATTTCCTTCAAATGATACACATAAACAGTGCAAAACTTATTTTGAATAAGATTCCATAAAAATCTGTTAAACATAATTCATATTAGATATGAACAGGAAAGAAACAGGGTTTTCTCATTCCTAAAGATTTGGGTATGCAAGGCATATGTTTGGATGATACCAAACTAGAACCCAAATCGGATAAGTGCCTAAGTTGTAGTTTATCATAAGGAAACCAAAGTATAGTACTTATACAACTCACTAGAGAACAATGTAATTGTTGTTCGCCATGCGGTTTTCCTAAGAGGAATACCGATATGCAGTGGTAAGTGGGAGGAAAGTAAAGCTCGATGAAAATCGGAGTAATACTATTGCAGGCATCGATTCCTTAATGGAACACAAATAGTTCATCAGGGATGAAACTATACCAGTAATCTTCGAATACACAAGAACCGCATAAGTCGGAGAGAGTCAGAAAACAACCTGGGAGGTATGGGTTTATGATCTCACCTCATAAAGATGTCAATCTTATTGAGGGACACGAACTTACTACGTATGAGGAAGTGATACAAGGTATCGACTCCCTATTATGGCAAAGTGCCATGTGGTCCGAAATGGATTCCATGTAAACCAACCAAGTTTGGATACTAGTTGTTGTACCAGAAGGCATTGTGCCTATTGGTATTATATAAGTCTTCAAGGAAGACATACATGGAAGGCAACATACCAACGTACTAAGCTGGGCTTGTAGCGAAAAGGTATCGTTATCAACATTGTGTCGATTACGACGAAACCTTTTACTTGTTGCCATGGTTAAATCCATTTGGATAATGCTTGCTGATGCTGCATATTTCATTTATGAAATATGGCAGCTGAATTCCAAAACCGCTTTCCTTAACGGAAACCTTTTGGAGGATGTTTATAACATCCTGACGGTTTTATCGTACCAAAACTTGCAAACAAGGTTTGCAAGTTAATTCGATCCATGGATGGATTGAAGTAAGCATAGTGTTCTTAGAATTATCGTTTTGATATAATCATAATGGTATATGATTTAATTCAAAACGAAATGATTATTGTGTATATAAGGAGGTTAGTGGGAGCGCACTGACAGTGATGTCCTAAGTAATGATGGCATGTCATTTCTTGGAAATGATATTCCCATAATACTATCGGTGAAAGCTTGGGTTTCAAGAAAATTCTCCGTAGAATTTTTGGGAGAAACAACATTTATTCTAGGAATAAGGATCTACTGGGATAGATCTAAAGGTTATTGGCACTCTCCGAGAACTCGTACATTGAAATAAATGTACGCGACCTGGTGTCTCATATCCTTTGAGCTTATGAAGTCACAATCGGGCCAATCCAAGTGATAGTCACTGGATTGATGTTAAGAACATCCTTTAGTATCTTAGATGATCTAAGGATGCTGTCTTATACTATGGAGAATGAGAACTTGAAGTCATAATAACGGTACTACAAAGTTTGAATAACGGAACAGTGAGCTGGAAATCTTCCAAGCAAGATACTGTTACCGGATAAACAACAAAAGTGGATTATTGCTGCAGCTGAGGCAGCAATAGAAGCCTTTTGGATCGATAATAATCCTAATTAGATTAGGAATAGTTCTGTTAGCAGCTGAGCTAGGCTACAGCGCAGGCTAAAGAATTAATGGTCTCATCAACGATCCAGATATATACTTCAATTACTCATCTGATTCGTTCGGATCATACATCGTGGCGATGTGATGTTCGAATAAATCGCATCAGATGATAACCTTGCAAATTCGTTGACGAAAGCCTTTCCTCAGCAGAAGTTTGAGCGAACCGTGCATAGTTCGGGTGTAGGACACTTGAGTGATTGGCTATAGGCCAAGTGGGAGATTGTTGGACAGTAATGACCCATATCATCACTATTTGTACAGATCATGGTGTTGTTGTACAAATTAACTATGTGACAAAGGAAATTGCTCTTTTATCATTTGTAATTAGATTACCAAGATGTACAAATGATGAAAGGTCCATATGATTAGTTCCGGATTGAGATGATATGAGACATTATCAATCCACGAAGGTTTAATCATTAAATATCTCTAGTCGTAGTATTATCGAGATTGGACATCGATAATGCGGAATAGACTAGTATTACACTTGTGCGCGTTGTGGGAGCATAACAGCATAGTTCTCATATATTTGGGTATAAGATACTCATGCAAGTGTAATAGGAGGTTTTTTTTACCGATGGTACAGAAACAGCTTCACTCTGGATAGACCTCTCGGAATTCCATTAGTAGTATGACTATATGTCTATGGAAGTCCGAATCAGGGTAGGTGTATTTGGTCTTAACCTGAGACTTGCACCTCTAATACTTGCGATAATCAATATACTTTGGTTTTGGTCGTCCAGGGCTTTAACAGGTTCTGTGTACGCCTCTTCTGGGTATATTGAGAATCGTAGTGTATTGGGTGTGATGTCGAGATGAAAGTATCACTCCAGTCATAATGGAGATGATGATCACGTAGGATACGGAACTGGTGCTCTTATATGCTGCAGCTATCAGGATATTGTGACTAGGTCATGTCTATCCGATTATAGAGACTAGTTACCAGAGATCCGATATGTGCTTCGTACGGGGCAGACACAATTCCAGCCCCAGGCCTTGCACGTGACATCCGATGCTAGATCGAAATACGCAATACTACGTATACTATGAATTTTCTATTTCCTTAATGATTCCAGTTAAGCGGGACCCATTGACTTTGGAAAGTTTCGTAATCGATGTCGAAGGACAAGAAGTGATCTTGACTTTGGCCAACAAATCACAACTTGGACAAGATATGCGATATGGAACAAAGCCTTCATGATTCAAACACATCCGCGATGGACAAATGTATTGACTTTGGCCAACAAACCAGTGCCAATCTTGGATCTTGAGAATGAATCACTCAATGGAAGTAAAAATGCTTAATATTTGTTGAGGGTTTTCGCGTAAATTGGAAACCAATTGAGTGATTGGACAAATGTATTGACTTTGGCCAACAAACCAGTGCCAATCTTGGATCTTGAGAATGAATCACTCAATGGAAGTAAAAACGCTTAATATTTGTTGAGGGTTTTCGCGTAAATTGGAAACCAATTTATTATCTTTGATTAGGTCTCATCATACACCCTTAAGCATGCATTCTAAAAGCATAATAAGGCGCGATAAAATTAATAATGATATGCGGATGGATATATGATACATTTTGTTCCTAGAAAAAATCTCTCCATTTCCTCTCTCCCGCTAGCACTATTCTTACTTCTACCTAATTACATAATACTTCTGAAGAAACCTCATTTACATTGAGGGGAATTGGTGAGAAGAGAAATACAAAGAGAAAAGAGGTAATAGACTGGACACGCAGGTCCAATTTAATAAATTCTAAATTTATTACAATAATTTCCAAAATTGCCCTCACCATTCTAATATCCGTATGATATACATTATTCATACATACATCAAAGTATTCACACAAAGCATGTTATTCAATAAATCTAATCCAATTAATTAATCTTTGAATAATGACCATCCAATGTTTATACAATGATTTGATTTGCTCGAGTAAAACTTGTTTAAGAATAAATACTCAAAGTAAGTATTCTTGAATTATATCGAACTATAATTTTAAATCCAATTTAAACTGTATCCAATACTAATTCATATTTAATTCCAAATTAAATAATCACACTTATTTATGTGCCTTAAAGACTTGGATTCCAAATCCAATCTTAATGGGTCTCAAAGGCCCAATTAGTATCTAATACTATATAATTAAAGTCCAATGGACTTTTAATTAATTCTTTAGGCTTGGGCTTTCGGCCAAAATGGATCTAACCCATAATGCCTAGGTGTTGGACAATTATGACCCATAGCATCACTATTTGTACAGAACATGGTGTTGTTGTACAAATTAACTATGTGACAAAGGAAATTTCTCTTTTATCATTTGTAATTGGATTACCGGGATATATAAATGATAAAAGTCCATATGATTAGTTTCGAATTAATAAGATATGAGACAATATTAATCCACTAAGGTTTAATCATTAAACCATCCCTAGTCGTAGTATTATCGAGATTGGACATCGATAATACGGAATAGTCTAGTATTACACTTGTGCGTGTTATGAGAGCATAACGGCATAATTCTCATATATTTGGGTATTGGATACTTATGCAAGTGTAATAGGAGGTTGTGTTTACTGATAGTACGGAAACAACTTCGCTCTGGATAGACCCCTCCGAATTCCATTGGTAGTATGACTATGTGTCTATGGAAGTCCGAATCAGGGTAGGTGTATTTGGTCTTAACCTGAGACTTGCATTGCTAATACTTGCGACAATCAATATACTTTGGTTTTGGTCGTCCAGGGCTTTAACAGGTTCTATGTACGCCTCTTCTGGGTATATTGAGAATCGTAGTGTATTGGGTGTGATGTCAAAATGGAAGTATCACTCCAGTCATATGGAGATGATGGTCATGTAGGATAAGGAACTGATACTCTTAAATGCTACAGCTATCGGGATAATATGACTAGGTTCTGTTTATCCGATTATAGAGACTAGTTACCAAAGATCAGATATGTGCTTCGGGGGCAGACACAATTCCAGCCCCAGGCCTAGCACGTGACATCCGATACTGGATCGTAATACGCAATACTATGTATACTACGCCTGATATAGATTACATATTCCTTTAAGAATATTTCTGGAGAATTGGGTAGGCACGGTGCTTTGCTAGAAGCAAACCATGTCTGGTAAATCGGTAAAAACGTAGTACTAGGTACGTACGTGTTCGGATAATCCGACTACCGGATTTACTGCCAACATATCCGGGGATCTCATAGGTCGCTTCCCGAAGATTCACCGATGACGTATGACTCAGACATAATTAATCTAGGATTAATTATTAGAGAGAGAAAATTAATCTAGGATTAATTGCGGAGATATTTTATCTGGGATAAATTACTATTTGAAGAGAGAGAACGATTAATTTGGAATTAATCGATAAAATAATATATTCGATGTATTAAACAAAATTAGATTTCGACGCGGAATTAAAATTAGATTTTAATTCGGGCAAACGAGTTAATTTAGAATTAATTCGTTAGCGACGTGAATACTAATTTTGCTAGGCATAATTATTTAATTAAATTTGATTTAATTACGTCGCAACGGAAAATTCATTAATTCGGAATTAACGAACCCGAGCCCGGGAGTGTTTGCGGGCCCACTCGCATTTCGATTCAAAATGGGCCCAAAAGTCACATAATGCGTCACATCATTAGTCATTCTTGTGATGGAAGTCACATCAACTTTGAGTGATGTGATGGATGTCACTTTTGTGAGTGATGTGAGTTGTTGGAAGGCTTTAATGCCTTGTACCTCTTTGAATTTGGTATTTTTTGGTATTAGATTTTTGAAATCCAAAATACACAAAACTAACTCATTTTTCTTCTCTCCTTCTCCCTAACTCACGGCCTTGGTGCCATTTTTTCCTCTCAATTTCTTGGCTTGGTCGAGAACAACAAAAAGCAAAGGGAAATTTTGTGGCAAAATTTCCAAGGTGCTAGCACACTAAAGGAGTCCTACAAAGGTGATAGGGAAACCCGTTCATGAGCATGAAATCCATTCACAAAGCTTGAAGCTTGGAGCACACAATGGAGGCTTGGCCGAATACATCAACCATGGAAGAAAAGTTTTGAGTTCATCGCATCTAAAAGCCGATCAAAGTGAGTATTTCCGCAACTTTACTTTGATGAATTCGCACTTTTCATAGCTTAATATGATCTTGGTTTGACCTAGAAAACCCAACAATGGTATCAGAGACATTATTACGGTAAAATTTGGGTAAAATTGATTTGAGCATGATTTGATAAAATTGATTGATTGAGTATGCTTGGATGATGATAACTTGGAGTTATATGTGATCAATTTGATGAAAATTGAATTGGATTAAATTTTCCCCAATTTTTTTTTGCTTGGCCGAAAGTGTAGTATGCCCTAAAGTCATGGTGATTTTTATTTTTTGATCATTGGATGAGTTGAAAGACTTGTGATAAATTGATTTAGGATTTAATTGGATTAAAATCGAAATCAGATTTAAAATCCCTCTTATTGCCGTGAGCTAGATAGCATGGAAATGAATTGATTTTTTGATTCAATAATGTTGGACATGTGTTGATGATAATAAGCTTGATTAATTATGTAAATTGGTATTTTGGAAATGTTGATTTAAGTAGTTAATTATGGCTTATACACTTTAATTAATTTAATTGTGATATTTGGACTATTGAAATTTAATTAGTTGGGCTAAATTTGGAATTGGGCTTATAATGTTGTATTTGGGCTTAATGGGCTTGGTTGGGCCAAGTTTGGTTTAGGTTAATTGGTTGGATCTAATTGGGCCTAAAACCATTTCCATAAAGTCCAAATATAATATAATGGACCTTTAATATTTTAATTGGGCCTAATGGGCCTAAATTGATTTTTGGCAAAGGGTGATTCCTTATTGGGCTTTGGTTGCCAAAGTCCATGCCTTATAAATTAATTGAAAGCCCATTGGACTTTAATTAAATTGACATTGGATGTTAATTGGGCTTTGAGACCCGTTATGATTAGATTTAGAATCTAAGTCGCAAATGCTCATTAATAAAGTGTAATTATTTAATTTGGAATTAAATAAAGAATTAGTATTGAATACAAATTAAATTGGATTTAATATTGTAGTTTAATATAATTCAAGAATTCGTACTTTGAGTACTTATTCTTAAAACGAGTTGGACCGCGCAAATCAAATTGTTGTTTGAACTTTGGATGATCATTAATTTCAGATTAATTAATTGGATTAGATTGATTGATAACATGCTTTGTGTGAATACATTGATGTGATGTATGAATAATGTATATCAGATGGATATTAGATGGGTGAGGGCAATTTTGGAAATTGTTGTAATAAATTTAGAATTTATTAAATTGGACCTGCGTGTCCAGCCTATTACCTCTTGATTCTTTGTATTTCTCTTCTCACCTATTCCCCTCAATGTAAATGAGGTTTCTTTAGAAGTGTTATGTAATTGGGTAGAAGTAAGATTTGTGCTAGCGGAGAGAGGAAATGGAGAGATTTGTTCTAGGAACAAGTTGTTTTAAATATCCATCCGCATATCATTATTATTTATTTATCGTGCCTTATTATGCTTTTAGAATGCATGTTTAAGGGTGTATGATGAGACCTAATCAAAGATAATTAATTGGTTGCCAATTACGCGAAAAAACCCTCAACAAATATTAAGCGTTTTTCCTTCCATTGAATGATTCATTCTCAAGATCCAATATGGCACTGGTTTGTTGGCCAAAGTCAAGACCTTTGTCCATTGCGGATGTGTTTGAATCATGAAGGCTTTGTTCCATATTACATGTCTTGTCCAAGTTGTGATTTGTTGGCCAAAGTCAAGATCACTTCTTGTCCATCGACATCGATTACGAAGCTTTCCAAGGTCAATGGGTCCCGCTTAACTGGAATCATTAAGTTTGTTGTGCTAAAGCCAAGGCTTAATTGATTCAGAGGAAAAAGGTTAGGCAATATATCAGATATATTGATATATATTAGATATATGTTTCGGATTTGGATGTCCACCTACTGGATCTAGGAATTGGATAAGATCCAATTGATCTTAGAGATCTACCTAGTTAAATATCATACAGCTTGTTGGCCAAAGTCAAGGTTGTGTGTTATTTAACGGGATCCTAGCCCACCAGGAAACTAGGTTTCCCGAGTACTCAACAGAGGGTTAGAGGCTCGCCGAAAAATAGTGGGAGGCAAGTATTAAATTTGAAATTTCGTTTAGATACTTGCCAATACGAGCTTATTTCAATTTTTCGTCATTATTTAAATATATATTAGTTGGACTAATATTTAATTGTTTTTTTTAAATTAAACAGGTGGACTGTATTCAAACTACTTTAATTTATAGTTGATTATATAATTGGATTATAGTAATCAATATATTTGAATTTAACCAATCAAATTATAGTTGATTATATAGTTAAACTATAGTAATCATTATATTCAATAGTACCCGAAATCGTTGATTGGATAGTTGTACGTGCCAAATTTGGGCCAAGGGCAAAACCGTCTTTCACTTCGAACCCAATACTGGGTGAGGCCCAAAGCAATAACCCGGCCCATTAAACGTTAAATCATTTATAAAAACAAATCCAATAGTTTAAAGACAAATCCCCTTAATTATTCACCGATCGTTTCTCTCTTTTCCAAACAATGAATATATTTCCACATGCACTTTATCCTCCCCGCCGAAAGCAGAAACATCAAACATGTGCGAGGCCCCATTGCCAGAAATCACAGCACGTTGTGGGTCTCCTATACAGCTTCTGTTACAGCTGTAAAGCTACCTCTTTCAAATCTATAAAATGATACATAACTCAGCATACAGGGCAGTGAAGTCAGAGTTCTTCAATCCAAGCATTACTTCTCATATACAAGCCTCTGCTCTCTGACACAAACTCTCAGAGCTTCACATTTTCTAAACACTTTGCTCCGCCCTCACGGCCACCCAAAGAAGGTTAAGGTAATAGCAAATCTTGCTTTCACATTTACTTATTCACTGCTCATTTCATGCTACTGACTTGGGCGTCGGAGTGCCCCCGGCACCCACCACACCGGTGGGTAGTCTGCTCCCGCTCACCTACCTTTGTCTTGCAGGATCGCTAATGCCCCCAACCTACAAATTCTGATTGTGGACCTCGGCCGAATTCCAGCGTCCACAATTTGGCGCCCACCGTGGGGCCTTAGCGATTCATAGCAGGCAAGGATTTCCCAATCTACGATTCCTAAAACACAGCCAACCATGGTTTCTAGAAGTGAGCGAACATCAGATCTAATGACCACATGCTAGCCATACTCACAAAACGATTACGCACCTCAGGAGAAGAGAATCAAGTCACGTGAATTCCAAAACAACCCTCCATAAGCAATTAAAAAAAATCTCCTCAACTTCCCAATCAACTTTTCCAGTCGACATACAGGGATAAGTGTTTGCAGATATTCTTCAAACGACTCGCATACACGAGGTATTTATGTAATTACTTCAGTCGACATGCCTATACACAAAGTTTTATGGATATACTCCAATCGACACTGCATAATTCTATGCCAACATGCGTACATTGAGCCGTAAGTGAAGAATCCAATCGACATTCGTATGTGAACCTTTGTAGAAATATTTCAGTCAACATACTTATATGTGTTCTAATCCATGTCTTTATGAAATGAATATACGCTAGTCGACATGCTTAAGGATTCATATAATCACTTCAGTCGACATACAGGTATAAAGTGATTGCATGTCTACTTTAGTCGACATTATTACTAGATTTTGCATATATATTCCAGTCGACATGTATGAATGAATGATTCAAGTATTTCTTTCAGTCGACATATATGCACGGAGTTTATGCAGAGACATTCCAGTCGAAAAAAAAAAGTGAAATATTCATGTTATTGTATACATAAGATGGTTGCATATATATTCCAATCGAAATGTGTGAATAAATGATTCATTTATTTCTTTCAGTCGACATATATGAATATTTATGCAGGTACATCCCAGTCGACAAATATGAGAATTGTTCATGTTATTGTTTCATACGACATGTATATATAAGATGGTTGCATATATATTCCAATCGAAATGTGTGAATAAATTATTCATTTATTTCTTTCAGTCGACATATATGCATAATATTTATGCAGGTAAATCTCAGTCGACAAATATGAGAATTGTTCATGTTATTGTTTCATACGACATGTATATATAAGATGGTTGCGGATATATTCCAGTTAACAAGCATCAGAGAATGTTTCATGTATTTCTTTCAGTCGACATATTTGTATGAATTTATACAGATTCTCCAGTCGACTCATACCTATGAAGAAGAGATCATATAGTCACTTCAGTCGACATGCGTGTATAAAATGATTGCAGATATTTTTCCAGGCGACACAAGGATGTGAATTCTTCATATGAACTTCATTCGACACGTGTGTACGAGTATGTTTGTGAATATACTCCATTCAACACTTGAACTTTTTGGATTCAGAATGAGAGGAACGTTCCAGTCGACATGCATAAAGAAGACTTGGCAAAGACATCCCACTCGACACTACATGAGGACTTGATGTGAAGATATTCCAGTCGACATGCATAAAGAAGACTTGGGAAAGACATCCCACTCGACACTACATGAGGAATTGATGTGAAGATATTCCAGTCGACATGTATGTATGAAGACTTTGCAGGGACATTCCAGTCGACACTACACTATATGGAGACTTGGTGTGAAGACATTCCACTAGACACTATATGGGGACTTGACGTGTGCATCCCAATCGACATTACCTGGTATGGCTTGCACTTTCAAAATATCCCAGTCGACATTAGTAAGACATGAGACTTGTTAAGGATGTCTCACTCGACATTAGTGTATTGTTTGGCACTAGTTAAGGATGTCTCAGTTGACATTACCATATGTAGCTTGGGACTTGTTGTGGATCTTATGCATGTATGACTTGATGCTTGGTGTCTGTCCCAATCGACATCTACATGAGCGTAGCTTGGGATTTGTTGTGGATCTTATACATGTATGGCTTGATGCTTTATGTCTGTCCCATTCGACATCTACATGTGTAGCTTGGGACTTGTTGTGGATCTTATGCATGTATGGCTTAATGCTTGGTTCTGTCCCATTCGACATCTACATATGTAGCTTGGGACTTGTTGTGGATCTTATGCGCATATGACTTGATGCTTGGTGTCTGTCCCAATCGACATCTACATGAGCGTAGCTTGGGATTTGTTGTGGATCTTATACATGTATGGCTTGATGCTTTATGTCTGTCCCATTCAACATCTACATGTGTAGCTTGGGACTTATTGTGGATCTTATGCATGTATGGCTTGATGCTTGATGTCTGTCCCATTCGACATCTACATGTGTAGCTTGGGACTTGTTGTGGATCTTATGCATGTATGACTTGATGCTTAGTGTTTGTTGTGAATCCTATGCGTGGATGGCTTAATGCTTGGTTCTGTCCCATTCGACATCTACATATGTAGCTTGGACTTGTTGTGGATCTTATGCATGTATGGCTTGATGCTTGGTGTCTGTCTCAATCGACATCTACATGTTCGTAGCTTGGACTTGTTGGAATCCCATGCGTGGATGGCTTGATGCTTGGTGTTTGTCCAATTCGACATCTACATGTGTAGCTTGGGACTTGTTGTGGATCTTATGCGCATATGACTTGATGCTTGATGTGTGCCTTATTCGACATCTACATGAGCGTAGCTTGGAACTTGTGGATCTTATGCGTGGATGGCTTGATGCTTGGTGTTTATCCCATTCGACATCTATATATGTAGCTCGAGGCTGAAAGAAAAACCCAGTCGACACACCTCATTGACTTGAGACTAATTAAGAATTACCTAGTTAACACCTCAACGTGTAGCTTGGGGCGTAACATTGATCCCAATCGACACTAAACGTCTATAGTTTGGGACTTATTGATGATCCCAGTCGACATCATCTAGTATGTAGTTTGGGGGTTGTTATAGTTAGTACACTTGCATATCTTGAGACATGACATGAATCCCAGCCAACATAATCTAGTATATAGTTTGGGAATTGTCATAGATACCACATATAGTTATGACTTGAGACTTGATGTTCATCCCAGCCTACATCTACACGCCTATATCTTGGAACTTGTTGATGAACTCATTCGACAATATACCCATTATCCTGACATTCATCTGGTTCAGTCGACTGGGAACATTCCCCTATTGGCTCATGTAGAGTCAAGTTGAAGACATGGCCTTCATCTGGTCAGACAACATTGTAGATTCCCATGGTCATTTGACCCGTAGTATGGGGATTATCCTGACCTTCATCTGGTTCAGTCGACTGGGAACATTCCCCTATTGGCTCATGTAGAGTCAAGTTGAAGACATGGCCTTCATCTGGTCAGACAACATTGTAGATTCCCATGGTCCTTTGACCCGTAGTATGGGGATTATCCTGACCTTCATCTGGTTCAGTCGACTGGGAACATTCCTCTATTGGCTCATGTAGAGTCAAGTTGAAGACCTGGCCTTCATCTGGTCAGACAACATTGTAGATTCCCATGGTCCTTTGACCCGTAGTATGGGGATTATCCTGACCTTCATCTGGTTCAGTCGACTGGGAACATTCCCCTATTGGCTCATGTAGAGTCAAGTTGAAGACCTGGCCTTCATCTGGTCAGACGACATAGTAGATTCCCCTGATCCTTTGACCCGTAGTATGGGGATTATCCTGACCTTCATCTGGTTCAGTCGACTGGGGACATCCCCCATTGGCTCATGTAGAGTCAAGTTGAAGAAATGGCCTTCATCTGGTCAGACAACATTGTAGATTCCCATGGTCCTTTGACTCGTAGTATGGGGATTATCCTGACCTTCATCTGGTTCAGTCGACTGGGAACATTCCCCTATTGGCTCATGTAGAGTCAAGTTGAAGACATGGCCTTCATCTGGTCAGACAATATTGTAGATTCCCATGGTCCTTTGACCCGTAGTATGGGGATTATCCTGACCTTCATCTGGTTCAGTCGACTGGGGACATCCCCCATTGGCTCATGTAGAGTCAAGTTGAAGACCTGGCCTTCATCTGGTCAGACGACATTGTAGATTCCCCTGGTCCTTGACCAGTAATATGGAAATTATCCTGACCTTCATCTGGATCAGTCGACTGGGGACATCCCACATGACTCATAAAGAGTCAATTGATTATCCTGATCTTCATCTGGATCAGTCGACTGGGGACATCCCCCATGGCTCATAAAGAGTCAATTGATTATCCTGATCTTCTTCTGGATCAGTCGACTGGGGACATCCCCCATGGCTCATAAAGAGTCAATTGATTATCCTGATCTTCATCTGGATCAGTCGACTGGGGACATCCCCCATGGCTCATAAAGAGTCAATTGATTATCCTGACCTTCATCTGGTTCAGTCGACTGGGGACATCCCCCATGGCTCATAAAAAGTCAATTGATTATCCTGATCTTCATCTGGATCAGTCGACTGGGGACATCCCCCATGGCTCATAAAGAGTCAATTGATTATCCTGATCTTCATCTGGATCAGTCGACTGGGGACATCCCCCATGGCTCATAAAGAGTTAATTGATTATCCTGATCTTCATCTGGATTAGTCGACTGGGGACATCCCCCATGGCTCATAAAGAGTCAATTGATTATCCTGATCTTCATCTGGATCAGTCGACTAGGGACATCCCCCATGGCTCATAAAGAGTCAATTGATTATCTTGATCTTCATCTGGATCAGTCGACTGGGGACATCCCCCATGGCTCATAAAGAGTCAATCGATTATCCTGATCTTCATCTGGATCAGTCGACTGGGGACATCCCCAATGACTCATAAAGAGTCAATTTCAGCACATGACCTTCATCTGGTCTAGAAAATTTTGAAGACTCTCCTGGTCCTTGACCAGTAATATGGAAATTGTCCTGGCCTTTATCTGGTTCAGTCGACCGAGGATATCCCCTGGCTCATGCCAAGCCAAGTTGAAGACTTGGACTACTCTTAGTCCAAAATACATTGAATTCTCTCTGTCGTGTATGAACTATGCATTCTTGACAGAAACTCTTATATCTTGTTTCATTCGACATGTATAGAAATACTCTCCAAGTCAAAGAACTTCTTGACTTAGAGAGTAGGGGACAAACTGTACGTGCCAAATTTGGGCCAAGGGCAAAACCGTCTTTCACTTCGAACCCAATACTGGGTGAGGCCCAAAGCAATAACCCGGCCCATTAAACGTTAAATCATTTATAAAAACAAATCCAATAGTTTAAAGACAAATCCCCTTAATTATTCACCGATCGTTTCTCTCTTTTCCAAACAATGAATATATTTCCACATGCACTTTATCCTCCCCGCCGAAAGCAGAAACATCAAACATGTGCGAGGCCCCATTGCCAGAATTCACAACACGTTGTGGGTCTCCTATACAGCTTCTGTTACAGCTGTAAAGCTACCTCTTTCAAATCTATAAAATGATACGTAACTCAGCATACAGGGCAGTGAAGTCAGAGTTCTTCAATCCAAGCATCACTTCTCATATACAAGCCTCTGCTCTCTGACACAAACTCTCAGAGCTTCACATTTTCTAAACACTTTGCTCCGCCCTCACGGCCACCCAAAGAAGGTTAAGGTAATAGCAAATCTTGCTTTCACATTTTACTTATTCACTGCTCATTTCATGCTGCTGACTTGGGCGTCGGAGTGCCCCCGGCACCCACCACCGGTGGGTAGTCTGCTCCCGCTCACCCTACCTTTGTCTTGCAGGATCGCTAATGCCCCCAACCTACAAATTCTGATTGTGGACCTCGGCCGAATTCCAGCATCCACAATAGTTGGACTATTGAAATCAAGATAACTGAAAGATTAGCGTTTAAAACATAATTCTGGGAGAAAATGTCATTAAACGGCTTTAATTTTCAGATTGGGAATAAAACCTCAGGATAGTCCTGGGAACCGAGAAGTTACTCTATTTGATAGAGCAACCTCTTGGGCCTGAGCCCAGAGTTGATCAAATAGTAGAGCATGAGTTTTGGATGACTCATGTTGATGATAACTTTAGTGCTCAATCCTTTATGCTGGATGCAATGACACTTTAATTTCGTTGTCAAAATTAAGGATTAGATCCTTGTACCATGACGATGAAATTAAAGATCTTCATAGATTCATTCTTAAATCTTAGAAGTACAAATTGCATAAGAAGCTCTTTTGCTCGCGTATGTCAGAGGGTACATCTGTCGAGCACTAGGTGTCGTAGATGATTACTGACATCGATCAGCTAGGTTAGCTGGGCATTACCTATGTAGCTGAGACTGCCAAAGATTTGATTTTATAGTCTCTACCCGAAAGCTGGGGCAGGTTCATTATGAACTAAGAGTAAACTCTTGGAGAGTTGATGGCTATGCTTTAGGAGGCAGAGCTAGAGCTTCTAAAAGTGGAAAAGGCAAAATCATTATAGTCTTCTAGGACGACAAATGACATATCCCAAGATTTCTGCCTAAACTGTGGCAAACGGGGTCACTGGAAGCGTGACTGCCGTATAGACAAGGCAGACATGAAGGAAATGAAGGCGGGGCAAGGCTTCAACTTCAAGTATGTTTGTCATAAACATGTTCGCTACTAGTTTCAAAATTAGATTTTGATACTAGATGTGGTACATAGATATGTACTGATGTGCAGAATCTGCTGATTAGCAGGATACTAACTTCAGTTGAGATTGATCTGTGAATCATAAATGGGACGAGAGTCATTGTTTTAACCGTAGAAACCTAAGTTTAGGAACTACCATTCAGGTGTGTACTTAAATTAGGAAACTGTTATAATGTACCTAGTTTGACTAGAAACATTATCTCTATATCTAAGTTTAACCCGTTGCGGGTATACCTTTGTATTCTAGAACACTAAAGTATTTTATTTTATAAAGATGATATTGAGATAACCACATTAGATGTGAATAACAGTATTTATATTTTGAATATAAATGAATCTCAAACGTATGACATGACAAACAAATAGCTCAAACTGAATAAATCAGTTGAGACTTATTAGTGGCATTGTTGTCTGGGACACATTAACAAGACTCGTATATCCACACTTTCGAAGAGTGGGTACTAGGACGGATTTGATTCTAATCAAATGATGTCTACGAATCTAGTTTAATAGGCAAAGTGCCTAAAACACTTTTTACTTGGTAAAAGTATAAGTGCCACCGATCTGTTAGCCCTCGTTCATAGTGACGTAAGTGGGCCCATATCTAGCTTGGCTAGAGGTGGATGTGAACACTTCATAACCTTTACGGATGTGGCATCGCGTTATGGTTATGTGTTTCTTGTGAAACATAAATCAGAAACTTTTGATAAATTCAATAGTTTCGACACAAAGTAGACAAACAGATCGGCTAAAGTATTAAAACCGTCACGGTTAGACCATGGTGGAAAATACTTAAGCAATAAGTTTCTCGATTACCTGAAAGAGTATAGTATTCTTTCACAGTGGACTCCTCCCGGAACACCTCAATTAGACGGTGTGTCCGAACTGAGAAACCGAATTTTGTTGGACATGATAAGGTTAATCATGAGTCGCTCCGAGCTACCATTTTCCTTCTAGGGATACACATTAAATAGTGCAATACTTATTTTGAATAAGGTTCCATGAAAATCTGTTTGACAGACTTCATATTAGATATGAACAGGAAAGAAATCGGGTTTTCTCATTCCTGGAGATTTGGGAATGCTGGGCATATGTTTGGATGATACCAAACTAGAACCCAAATAGGATAAGTGCCTAATTTTTGGGTTATCCTAGGGTAACCAAAGTATAGTACTTATACAACTCACATGAGAACAATGTAATTGTTGCTCGCCATGCGGTTTTCCTAAGAGGAATACTTATATGCAGTGGTAAGTGGAAAGAAAGTAAAACTCGATGAAAATCGGAGTAATACTATTCCAGGCACCGATTCCTTAATGGAACACAAACAGTTCATCATGGATGAAACTGTACCAATAATCTTCGAATACACAAGAACCGCGTAAGTCAGAGAGAGTCAAAAAACAACCTGAGAGGTATGGGTTTCTGATCTCACCTCTTAAAGATGTCAATCTTATTGAGGAAGATAAACCGACTACGTATGAGGAAGTGATACAAGGTATCGACTCCCTATTATGGCAAAATGCCATGATATCCGAAATGGATTCCATATATACCAACCAAGTTTGGACACTCGTTGTTGTACCGGAAGGCATTGTGCCTATTGGTACTATATGAGTCTTCAAGGAAGACATACATGGATGGCAACATACCAACGTACAAAGCTAGGCTTGTAGCGAAAAAGGTATCGTTATCAACATTATGTCGATTACGATGAAACCTTTTATCCGTTGCCATGGTTAATTCCATTTGGATAATGCTTGCTAATGTTGCATATTTCATTTATGAAATATAGCAGCTGAACGTCAAAACCGCTTTCCTTCAACGGAAACCTTTTGGAGGATGTTTATAACATCCTGACGGTTTTGTTGCACCAAAACGAGCAAACAAGGTTTGCAAGTTAATTCGATCCATTTATGGATTGAAGCAAGCATTGCGTTCTTGGAACCCGCGTTTTGATATAATCATAATAGTATATGATTTAATTCAAAACGAAAATGATTCTTGTGTATATAAGGAGGTTAGTGGGAGTTCACTGACAGTGATTGTCCTAAATAATGATGATTTGTCATTTCTTGGAAATGACATTCCCATAAAAAAATCAGTGAAAGCTTGGCTTTCATGAAAATTCTTCGTAGAATACTTGGGAGAAACAACCTTTATTCTAGGAATAAAGATCTACTGGGATAGATCTAAAAGTTGTTGACACTCTCCGAGAACTCGTACGTTGAAATAAATGTACACGACCTGGTGTCTCATATACTTTGAGCATATGGAGTCACAATCAGGCCAATCCAAGTGATAGTCACTGGATTGATGTTAAGAACATCCTTAAGTATCTTAGAAGAACTAAGGACACTTTCTTAAGGTATAGAGAATGAGAACTTGAAGTGATTGGGTTCACCGTTGCAAGTTTCCTAACTGACAAAAATGACTATAAGTCGTAATAAAGGTACTATATAGTTTGAATAACGGAACAGTGAGCTGGAAATCTTCCAAGCAAGATACTGTTGTCGAATAAACAACAAAAGCGGAATATTGCTGCAGCTGAGGCAGCAATAGAAGCACTTTGGATCTATATAATCCTAATTGGATTAGGAGTAGTTCTGTTAGCAGCTGAGCTAGGCTACAACACAGGCTAACGAATTAATGGTCTCATCAACGATCCAAGTATATACTTCAATTATTTCATCTGATACGTCGGATCATACATCGTGGCGATGTGATGATCGAATAAATCGCATCAGATGATAACCATGCAATCCGCTGACGAAAGCTGTTACTCAACAGAATTTGAGCGACCAGTACATAGTTCAGGTGTATGACACTTGAGTGATTGACTATAGGCCAAGTGGGAGATGGTTGGACAATTATGACCCATAACATCATGTTGGTTCCTAGATTAGGTCCCAAGATCATGAAATCAAGCAAGAAATTCGCATGAATACACAAAGGAGTAAGGCGAAATACATACTCACATTGATTGGTTATGGTGCTACGAAGAACAAAAATGAATTGGCCTCCTCCATGAAGCTCGGCAGTGGCTTCTCCATGCAGTGGACTGCTCGGTTTCACTAGTTTTTGTCCCTCCATAATTCGGCCATTGATGAACACCATGGAAGCTCCAAGCTCCAAGCTCCAAAATCGATTCCAAGCTCAAGTGTTTGTTTCCCTATCACTTTTGTATAACTCAAGGTGTGCTAGCACTTCTTTTTCTTCTTTGTATTTTCGGTCTAACCAGAAAATTGGGGAAGAAATCGGCTCAAAGCCGTGAGAAAAGAATGAGGGAAAAGAGAGGGAGAAGAAAACCGTAAATGAGAAGAGTGGAGAGGGAAAAGAAAAAGAAATGTAACTGGTTTATATATTTTCCAAAATTAATAAAACCATTTACCAAATTCTTTTACTTTCCATTTACCAAAAAGTCAAAAAGCAAAAGCCCATCAATGCCTTTTCAACAACCACATCAATCACTCAATCAAGTGACAACTTGTCACATCACTCAAAGTGACATTTGATTTGACGCTTGATGTGACTTGCGATTTGACGCTTGATGTCACATCACTCAAATTAATAAAACCATTTACCAAATTCGAAATGCGAATGCGCTCGCAATCACACTCTCGGGCTCGGGTTCGCTAATTCCAAATTAACGAATTTTCCGTTGCCACGTAATTAAACGATTACGCCTAGCGAAATCACTATTCACGTCGCTAACGAATTAATTCTAAATTAATTCGTTCGCCCGAATTAAAATCTAATTTTAATTCCACGTCGAAATCCAATTTCGCATAATATATCGAATATATTATTTTATCGATTAATTCGAAATTAATCGTTCTCTCTCTTTAATTAATATTTTTTCCCAGATAAAATATCTCCGTAATTAATCCCCGATTAATTTTCTCTCTCTTCTAATTAATCCCAGATTAATTAAAGTGCGAGTCATACATCATCGGTGAATCTTTGGGAAGCGACCCATGAGATCCCCGGATATGTTGGCAGTAAATACGGTCGTCATACTATCCGAACACGTAAGTACCTCGTACTACGTTTATACCGATTTACAGGACAAGGTTGGCTTCTAGTAAACCGCCATGCCTACCCAATTCTCCAGAAATATCCTTATAGAAATGTTAGATCTATATCAAGCGTAGTATACCGTAGTATTACGTATATCGATCCAGTATCGGATGTTCACGTGCTAGGCCTGGGGCTGGAATTGTGTCTGCCCCGTACGAAGCACATATCGGATGTCTGGCAACTAGTCTCTATAATCGGATATACATGACCTAGTCATAATATCCCGATAGCTCGAGCATTTAAGAGAACGAGTTCCGTATCCTATATGACCATCATCTCCATATGACTGGAGTGATACTTCCGTCTTAACATCACACCCAACACACTACGATTCTCAATATACCCAGCATTGGCGTACACAGAACCTGTTAAAGCCCTGGACGACCTCAACCAAAGTATATTGATTGTCGCAAGTATTAGCGGTGCAAGTCTCAGGTTAAGACCAAATACACCTACCCTGATTGCGGACTCCCATAGACACATAGTCATACTACCAATGGGATTCCGCAGGGGTCTATCTAGAGCGAAGCTGTTTCCCGTACCATCGGTAAAACACAACCTCCTATTACACTTGCATGAGTATCCTATACCCAAATATATGAGAACTATGCTGTTGTGCCCTCACAATGTGCACAAGTGTAATACTAGTATTTTACGTATTTATCGATGTCCAATCTCGATAATACTCTGACTAGGGATATTTAATGATTTATCCTTCATGGACTGATACTGTCTCGTATCATTCTCTGTCCAGGAACAAATCATAGGGACCTCTAATCATTTATACATCTAGGTGATCTAATCACAAATGATAAGAGTGCAATCTCCTTTGTTACAAAGTTAATTTGTACAACAACACCGTGATCTGTACAAATAGTGACGCTATGGGTCATAATTGTCCAACAATCTCCCACTTGGCCTATAGCCAGTCACTCGAGTGCTTGACACCCGAACTATGTACGGTTGGCTCAAACTGCCTAGAAAAGGTTTTCGTTAGCGGATTTGGATGATTATCATCTGATGCGATTTATTCGATCATCACATCGCCACGATGTATGATCCGAACGAATCAGATGAATATCAAAATAAGTATCTGGATCATCGATGAGACCATTAATTCTTTAGCATGTGCTGACGCCTAGCTCAGCTGCTAACAGAACTATATCTAATCTAATTAGATTTATTATCGACCCAAATGGCTTCTATTATTGCCTCAGCTGCAGCAATAACCAGCATTTGTTGATTATTCGGTAACCGTATGTTGCTTGGAAGATTTCCAGCTCACTGTTCCGTTATACTATTGTTTAGTACCCTTGTTACGACTTATAGTCGTTATCATGAAAGCCAAGCTTTCACCGATTATATTATGGGAATATCATTTCCAAGAAATGATATATCATCATTATTCAGGACATTCACTGTCAGTGCGCTCCCACTAACCTCCTTATATACACAAGAATTATTTTCGTTTTGAATTAAATCATAAACTATTATGATTACATCAAAACGAAAATTCCAAGAACCTAATGCTTGCTTCAATCCAAACATGGATCGAATAACCTGCAAACCTAGTTTCTTGTTATAGTACGACAAAACCGACAGGATGTTGTAAACATCCTCCAAAAGGTTTCTGTTAAGGAAAGCCATTTTGGCATTCAGCTGCCACATTTCATAAATGAAACATGCAGCATCAGCAAGCATTGTCGAAATGGATTTGCCGTGGCAACAGGTAAAAGGTTTCGTCGTAATCAACACAATGTTGATAACTCTACCTTTTCGCTACAAGCCTAGCTTAGTACGATGGTATGTTGCCATCCATGTATGTCTTCCTTGAAGACTTATTTAGTACCAATAGGCATAATGCCTTGTGGTACGTCAACTAGTATCCAAACATAGTTGATATACATGGAATCCATATCGGACTTTATGGCACTTTGCCATAATAGGGAGTCGATACCTTGTATCACTTCCTCATACATAGTCAGTTGGTGTTCCTCAATAAGATAGACATCTTTATGAGGTGAGATCAGAAACCCATACCCCAGGTTGTTTTCTGATTCTCTCCGACATACGTGGTTCTTGTGTATTCGAAATTATTGGAATAGTTTCATCCTTGATGAACTATTTGTGTTCCATTAAGGATTCGACGCCTGGAATAGTATTACTCCGATTTTCATCGAGTTTTACTATCCTCCCACTTACCACTGCATAGAGGTATTCCTCTTAGGAAAACCACATGGCGAGCAACAATCTAATTGTTCTCTTGTGAGTTGTATAAGTACAATACTTATGGTATCCCTAGGATAACCTACAATTGGCACTTATCCAATTTGGATTTTAGTTTGGTATCATCCAAACATATGCCTAGCATTCCCAAATTTTTCAGGAATGAGAAACCCGGTTTCTTTCCCGTTCATATCTAATATGTTATCTGTCAAACAGATTCTTATGGAACCTTATTCTAAATAAGTTCTGCACTGTTTAGCGTATCCGTTGAAGGAAATGGTAGCTCAGAGCGACTCATGATTAACCTTATCATGTCCAACAAAATTCGGTCTCTCATTTCGGACACACCGTCAAACTGACGTGTTCCGGGAGGAGTCCTCATTAAAAGAATACTTTACTCTTTCAAGTATTTTAGAAACTTATTGCTTAAGTAATTTTCCATCACGGTCTTACGTTAGAGTTTAATACTTTAGCCGATCTGTTTGTCTATTTCGTGTCGAAACTCTAAAAGTTTCCGATTTGTGTTTCAAAAGAAACACATAACCATACGCGATGCCACATCCGTAAAGGTCACAAAATATTCATATCCACATCTAGCCTAGCTAGACATGGGCCCACTTATTTCACTATGAACTAGGGCTTACAGATCGCTGGCACTGGCACTTTTACCAAGTAAATAGTATTATAGGCACTTTGCCCAATAAACTAGATTCGTAAACTTTATTTGAATAGAATCAAATTAGTCCTAGTACCCACTCTTCGAAAGTGTGGATATACGAGTCTTGTTTGATTGTGTCCGAGACAACAATGCCACAATTAGTTTCTTAACTGATCAAATCATTTTGAGCTATTTATTTATCATTTTATATATTTGAGATATTATTTATATTCAAAATATAAATTATGTTATTCACATGTAATGTGTTTATCTTAATATCATCTTTATAAAATAAAACACTTTAGTGTTCTAGAATATAAAGGTTCACCCGCAGCGGGTCAAACACTGATATAAAGATAATGTATCTAGTCAAACTAGTTACATTATAACAGTTTCCTAATTTAAGTACATACCCTTGGGTAGTTCCTAAAATTAGGTATCTACGGTTAAAACAGCGACTTTCGTCCCGTTTCCAATTCGCAGATAAATCTCAATTGAAGTCAGTATCCTGTTCAAAACAGATTCTGAACATCAATATATATTTATGTACCACACTAAGTATCTAAAATCCAATTTTAATACTAGTAGTGAACATAATTATGACAATCATATTTTGAAGTCAGAGCCTTGCTCGTCTTCAATTCCTTCTCGGGATATGTCCTTTTATCTTCCCAGAGGATTATAATGATTTTGCCTTTGCCCTTTTCAACATTCCAGTAGCCTTTGGCCAAGCCTTGGGTTTCTAGAATATCGAAGTAAGGTGCGCCTTGCGCTACTTGCCTAATTGCAAAGTTTGACTTTGTCTCCTTGAGAATAATCATCAATTCTCCAAGAATTATTTATTGCAATTTAGTATTTCAAAGATCTAAAATAGATCCATGAAAATCCTTCAATTTCATTATCATACTTTAAGGATCTAATCCTTAGTTCTGATTCAGAAATTAAGGAGTCTACTTGACAAGTATAATGGATTAAGCACTAAAGTTATCATTACATGAATATTCCATATCATGTCCACTTATTTGCTTAACTCCAGGCTTAGGCTTAATATATTATTATATCAAATAAAATAAATTATTATTTCCAGGACCATCTGAAATTATTCCCAATTTGAAAATTAAAGTCGTTTAAATACATTTTCACATGATTATGTTTTAAACACTAATCTTTCAATTTTATCTTGATTCTAATAGTCCAACTATTTAATCAACGATTTGTGGTACTATTTATTATATTGATTATTATAGTCCAACTATACAATCAAATATAATTTAAATTAATTAACCTCAATTACATTGATTACTATAATCTAATTATAAAATCAACTGTAAATTGAAATTAATTAATTCAAATATATTGATTACTATAATCCAATTATATAATCAATTATAATACAGTCCAACTATTAATTAAAACAACAATTTAAATATTAGTCCAACTAACATTTAATCTAACGACGAAATAATTTGTGATTGAGCGCGTATGGCGAGTAATTGAACGAATATTGCAAATTCAATTCTTGCCACCCACTAGTTTTCGGCGAGCCTCTAACCCTCTGTTGAGTACTCGGGAAACCGTGTTTCCTAGTGGGCTAGGATCCCGTTAAATATCACACAATCTTGACTTTGGCCAACAAATTGTATGATAATTAACTAGGTAGATCTCTAAGATCAATTGGATCCAATCCAATTCCTAGATCCGGTAGGGGACATCCAAGTCCGAAACATATATCTTATATATGCCAATACATCCAATGTATTACCTAACCTTTTTCCTCTGAATCAACTAAGCCTTGGCTTTGGCACAACAAACTTAGTGATCCCAGTCAAGCGCGACCCATTGACCATGGAAAGCTTCGTAATCAATGTCGATGGACAAGAAGTGGTCTTGAATTTGGCCAACAAACCACAACTTGGACAAGACACCGATATGGATCAAAGCCCTCGTGATTCAAACACATCTTCGACAGACAAAGGCCTTGACTTTGGCCAACAAACCAATGCCGTCTCGGATCTTGAGTGAGAATCACTCAATGGAAGGAAATACGCTTAATATTGAGCGAGGGTTTTTCGCGTGCAAATTGGCAACCAATTTATTATCTTTGTTAAGGTCTCATCATCATACACCCTTAAACATGCATTCTAAACACATAATAAAACGCATATGAATAAAATAATAATGATATGCGGATGGATACTTTACATTGATCCTAGATCAAATCTCTCTTTCTCTCTCCCGCTAGCACATGTATTTACTTCTACCCGTTGCACTACACTTCTAAAGAAACCTCATTTACATTGAGGGGAATAGGTGAGAAGAAAGAATACAAAGAGTATGGAGGTGATAAGGCTGGACACGCAGGTCCAATTAATAAATCAATTTATTACAATTTCTAAAATTGCCCCACCCATCTAATATCCATCCGATATACATTATTCATGCATCGCAACCATGTATTCATACAAGCATGTTATCAATCAATCTAATCCAATAAATTAATCTGATAAATAGTGATCATCCAATGTTCAAACAACGATTTGATTTTTTTTTTTTGCTCGAGTCAAACTCGTTTTGCGAATAAGTACTCAAAGTACAAATTCTTGAATTAAATTAAACTACATAATTAAATCCAATTCAATTTGTATTTAATACTAATTCTCTATTTAATTCCAAATTAAATACTACACTTTTATTAACGAACCTTTACGACTTAATTCCAAATTCAATCGTTACGGGTCTCAAAGCCCGATTAACATCCAATGTTTATTTAATTAAAGTCCAATGGGCTTTTAATTAATTTCTTTAAGGCGTGGACTTTTGGTCAACTCGGGTCAAACCCAATAACTAAAATCCAATCCGGGATTTACCCCATAAGCCCAGAAATCAATCTTGGCCCATTAGGCCCAATTAAATAATTAAGGTCCATTAAGTCATAATTGGACTTTATGGATTCAGTTTTGGGCCTAATTGGATCCAACCAATTTTGGCTAAACCTAACTTGGTACAACCAAGCCCAAAAGCCCAATTACAACCTTTAAGGCCCAATTTCCAAAAACAAGCCCAGTTAATTAACTTATAAAATTCCAAATTTCATAATTAATTAACCTAAGTGTAATACACAATTAATCACCCAATTAACATTTCTAAAACATCAATTAGCATAATTAATCATGCACTTTAACATCAAATAGTGTCCAACAAAATTCAATCAAAATCAAATCCAATTTACATGCTTAAAGTCTCGGCAATTAGGGGTTTTTCCAATCCGATTCGGTTTCAATCCAATTGAATCCACAATCATTATTTCCCAAATCAATTCAACTCATCCAATGAATCAAAAATCAAAAAACACCATGAATTTTGTTTCTCAAAGAATTCGGCCAAGCCAACTTTAAAAGGGAAAATTGTTCCAAATCAAAATTCAATCCAATTGAACCTCAAATCAACATTACCCAATTGTTTTAAGTCATCCAATGATCAAACAAACAAAAATTACCAAGACATTAGGTTCATCATTTTCGGCCATGCCCAAAAATTTGGGGAAAAATGGATCCAATCCAATTTCATGAATTGATCATGCACAACTTCAATTAATCAACATACAAGCATACTTAATCAATCAATTTAACCAAATCATGCTTCAATTGATTTTACCCAATTTCAAACCATAACTGTTTCATGCTTGATCAAAGCTCAAGATACCATTGTTGGTTCCTAGATTAGGTCCCAAGATCATGAAATCAAGCAAGAAATTCGCATGAATACACAAAGGAGTAAGGCGGAATACATACTCACATTGATCGGTTATGGTGCTACGAAGAACAAAAACGAATTGGCCTCCTCCATGAAGCTCGGTAGTGGCTTCTCCATGCAGTGGACTGCTCGGTTTCACTGGTTTTTGTCCCTCCATAATTCGGCCATTGATGAACACCATGGAAGCTCCAAGCTCCAAGCTCCAAAATCGATTCCAAGCTCAAGTGTTCGTTTCCCTATCACCTTTGTATAACTCAAGGTGTGCTAGCACTTCTTATTCTTCTTTGTATTTTCGGTCTAACCAAAAATTGGGGAAAAAATCGGCTCAAAGCCGTGAGAAGAGAAAGAGGAAAAGAAGAGGGAGAAGAAAACCGTAAAGGAGAAGAGTGGAGAGAGAAAAGAAAAGAAATGTAATTGGTTTATATATTTTCCAAATTAATAAAACCATTTACCAAATTCTTTTAATTTCCATTTACCAAAAAGTCAAAAAGCAAAAGCCCATTAA